>CAJOBZ010000043.1:1930000-2115685 GCA_905332375.1 Pieris macdunnoughi
AAAAAAAATATCTGCTTATATTATTTTACGGTTGGCGCCATTTTCCAAAAATGTTCTTTGCGCGTTTAGTTGTTTGTTATATTATATATTAAATATACATGAAAAATCATACAAAATAAATAATAGTTTGTCTCAAACAGTAAATAAATATGCAACCTAAAACTTCTCCAGTTAGTATAAAAAACTGTACCAATGTATATGTGAATAATAATTTGTATAAGAAATAAATGATTAGTGAGTTGAGTTTATTGTTTTTTTATTATTTTATTAAATTGCATAATTTTTTCGCAACTGTATTAAAAATAGTTGTTCAGTACACGTGCGGAACCGTCATTGCAACTTGTTCCGACTGTCAACCCTCACCTTCGGCTGCGCCTCGGCTCGACATTTGTCGAAACTCTTTGCAATGACAGGCTTTCCGCACTTGTAATGAAATATACTATTTCCCCAACCTAATATGTAAATCCCTCATTCCGTCAATTATCTTTGTCATTACTTAATCTCATAACCTACTCACTCAAATAAATGTAAAAATAAATGTATTTGCATTTATTTTTTAATTCGAACCAGTAGTTTGAACCCAACTAAACAAACATTATGGGAGTTCCTTAATTACTTAAAGATTTTCTCCCTTACTTAAGAGCCTATAACACTTTATTTCCTATTGAATGTTTTGCCTTTATCACTCTAGTAATTTATTTTATTAACAAAAGCTCCAACTTCCAACGCTCGGCACACTGATATATTGGTACATAAAGAAAAATACAAAATTTAATGTGACAAGCCTTTTTCGGCAAACTTAAGAATCAAAAAACTTTGTATTCAAAGTTATAAGAATCCAAAATTGATTTCCAAGTATGACAGAAGAAACTTAGGATATATAAATCTAGCTTGTTCAGGGTGACGCGTTCTTCTGAAAGGAAGAAATGGTTTCGTGGGATTCTTTCTTTCTTTCCGGGATTTTTTCGGGGAAATAAATTTTTCATTTACATTGTGATAAATGGTAATCACTTATATACTTATTTTAAGACGTATCAGGGTCAAACTTCATAAATAGAAAGGAATGTTGCAGATAAAATAAAGACTCCAGTTTGACTCATTTTAGAATAAAACTGACGGTCTAATTAATTTTCTTTGATATTCGAGCTTTCTAGGAACTAATTATAGTACGACTTGATATAAATAGTTTTTCCTGGAAAACTGCTTCAGACAGGCATCAAATGTTTGTATAGAACCTTCAAAGTTCGCCTTCAGGATCTTATAACTAGTGGTACAGACAGTATGGTATAACATCGACCAGGTATTTAAAATTTATTTGTCTTTGGTTTCTACGGGAATTACAAAATTTTAGCACATATTAAAAGAGAATCTATTCTACGGCCTTAATTAGAGGCACTGACATTAATCTGGCAAAATAACATTAAAAGAAAAAAAAACATTAGTAACCGTACATTAATAAATAATGACTGCTTTATTTAGTTTATACGTTAAACACTTGTTTAACACGCGTCAAATGTATTATAATATACAATGTATATTCTTATTTAAAAAATGTACAACCTATGTCATTTTATAATACCTTCAAAAAAATTAATAACATTCATCACGCTGCCCAATTGTAAAATATATTAAGACAATTATATAAAATTTCTGAAGGTAATTGGAAGGAAGCACTATGAATAGACGCAATGGCCGCTGGGTCAAGACTGCTGCAATAGAAACCGAGAGGCGAGAACCAGTCGGCGAAGCGTGGCGCGGCGATAGAACGCGACGATCCGGACCTACTGTACATTTGGAGGAGTCCTATACCCAGCAATGGACTGAAACTAGGTAGCGAAATTCAAACAAAAGTTCGTGGTTGTTAGAATTGGTAAAAACCTACCAATAAACAGAATACACACAGCGCTTCATTATAAACTCGGCCGAAGTTTGAAGAGTTAACGTGGACTTTGAACCCCAACAATACATGCGAAAGTACGGACGAGTATTGAGTTCGAAAACTTGCGCTAAGAAAGCGCTTCTCTTTTCAAAAGGAAGTTATTTAATTAAGAATCTGTCGATACTTGCTAAAAGTAAAAATATATGACTTATATGAAAAATATAAAGTGAGATAGTAACTTACATGAACAGTTTGTTTGAGTTTCTGATTATAAAGTTATCGTTATGTAAGTTGAAAGAATTTGTTAGATGCCTTTCATATTGAGTAGAGTTTTTTTATCTGAACGGGTGTGGCGAGATAAATATGCTCATGACGATGCGAAATATATTTATTAATTCTGATATTTAATTTAGATATGAAATAAACTAATAAATATCTTAAAACAAGTACAGAATTGATTTTTCATATGGATTGACTTTCAAGTTATCGCTGCTTAGGTCAGATTATTTTATGAAAAGTGACATAGAATGTTTTCTTCGAACATTTTACATTTTGCTCAGCGATTTAAACCTGTAAACTGTACTAAAATATCTACTCTTACCAAGAAACTCTACATAATGAGGCAGTTCATATAGCTGTTTATAGAAAACGATTCTGTGAACTTATTTATACGATAATACTGTTGTAATTTTTATATCACAAATCAAATTTCCGGTCGTTGATCGATACCCGTTATTGAAAATAGTTGTTAACTTTTTTTGCTCGGACCTGCAATACTTCAATATCCACGGACCGGAAACGACGTGCTAGTTCCCGTAGGAATGTGTTGTTAGATATTTTTATGAAAATCTCCAAATACGTTTGTTCGAACTCTTTCGCACATAAAAGGCTTTTAGCAGAGGTAAACATCATTGACGCATCGCGTAGGTTAAAAACCGTGTTTTTGTCCCAAGCTGCCTTTCAGTGCGGGCTTTCTCCTTGCATAATGGATTTTGCCTGGTTATGTTTTAAAAGGGCCATACAGTGCATGAGTGTAAAAATAAATGGAAGTCGGAAAGAGCGATTTCGTCTTCGCGTATAATATTCTTATTTTAAAACTGCGATGCAGACGTCGGTTTCTATGGCAACGTAGTTTAGGAAACGTTTTGGCGCTTCAGTCATAATAAGAAAGGAAGTATTCATCTTATGATCTTTAAGAGCTCCATTTTATTACGTGTACCTTAAAATCTAAATATTTGCAAGTATATTATGTCACTGAATAATTGAAAAACTCATAGAAATACTAAAATATAATAAACAATTTTTATATTTCGTCAAAGTAAAACACGGAGCCAATTTAGTCTTTCTTACTTCAGAATTGTTACTATAAACAAACTCTGAAGAAAATCAGGATTTTAATAAGTTGTAAGTGCTGCAGAAGGCAGCGTTCGTTTAACTGTATAAAGATATTATTAACTTTAAACTCGATTCTGCGGAATATAAGATATAATTTTATTTTACCTTAGGGCATGTGGAGCTTCATACTAATGAAATATGTTTTACCTGACACTTATAATATTTCTAGCTAAACTGGTTTGGAACATTCGATTAATAGCGACAAGCCTTTGCACACTTAACATACAGTATGATAATAAATGCTAGGTAATAAATAAAAAATCATTTAATCACATAGGTAACATAATGTACACTTATGACTTGTCATTAAAGAATAATAATAATGATAAATACCAATATCACAGTTATATAAGTTATTAAGAAGTTAAGACTTTAGTTTTTGTTTAGTCTTGCTACTAGAACTGCAAAATGCAATGATCATAAAATCGTAGTTTTTTAGTTAATCTTAAATTATCAAAAAGTATTTACGGATTATATTGATTGTGTAATATTTTGTATGAATGGCAGTAACTATTAACTTCAGTAACATTCATAAATTATGTTATAATATATATTCTATATAAAACACTCTTTTAACGGATTGAAGTTATGTATTGTTATAATGCAATAAACTTATAATTATTTTACATAATTTTAAATTTTTTCCGACGTCTCGCGTCCGTTACAGCGTGCGTGGTTATGGTGACTGAAGACAAAAGGTTGAATGTCAAAAAGTATCACAGCTGTAGAAAAAGTTATATTATCTGTATTTATTTCCCCGGAGTTGATATCGACTAAAAGGTTTTTGCAGAAATAACTCACGGTGTCCTCTATCAGTAAAAGTTATGTTAATAAAAGACAATACTATATTATAGTCTACTGACTATAGTATATCAAAAGCTATAACTTACTCACTCGGATTATCAAGGCACTGAACTTTAAAAAAATAAATACCTTCCTATGAAAGCATTATAACGTATCTGTCACTTCTGGGAAGGTTATTAAATGCTGAGTATAATTTAGAAACATATTTTTTTCTGAAGTTAATAAGTACGTAGTTTAAATTGTCAACATGAAAAAATGGTATTTTGATTTTGATTGAATCGATTTTAAACGAATTTTACGAATTTAATCTCCATGGCGTATATATTTTTTAATACGGCATAGTGTTGCACCATGCTGGCACCTACCGCTATTCTCACTGTCCATTGATGAAAACTACGTTGTGAAGATCTAATAAATGGCACAATTTTTTTCACGTTGTATTCCTAAATAATGTGACGCGCGGACGGAAATTCAAGTAGTTAGGAAAAATACATTTTGAAATGCCCGTCGTAGTCACGTCGAGTCAATTTCTAATTTTCCGCGACAACACGCCGGTGTCGTCTAATGAACGAGGCCGAGCGCACGTTTCGCGAATAAATCACATTTTTCTCTCAGTGCACTCAAGGAATTTATTGTGGAACCTGATTTTTCCGATAAATTATGATTGCTCGACACCTCTGTAGATATTATCGTAAAATGTTGTTACAAAGAATAAAAAAGGCACCAATATCACGTTTATAAAATGTAAGGTTTTTAAAATTAAGCATGTAATTTTTCCATATTTATTCATGGGTCTGTCAACCTAAAATTGTTATTATTTATCAAGTACAATGATATTTTATATTTTTTTGTCACGCATCATATTTAAAATGGGACCCGTTGTTGATATTAGCTTAATGATTGTAAGAGTACATATTTATATTTATTTCCAACACACGAATATACATTATTTACAATATTCTTAACCTACATAATATTAATAATAATAATTATTAGTAATTGATAATTAGAAATTAAAAAAAATTATATTATTCATATTTAAAATAATTCTAAAGGTAAAATACACGCTTTGCTCTGACTGAACTGTTTAATTTGTTTAAAGTGCGAATTCCAGACAAACGGAGTCGTGGCTACCAGTTACTTAATAATATGACTGATACAGCCTTTTCCATAGCTCAGTTAAAACGACCTACGATTTCATTAATTGATCGATTCGGCGAATGTACTTAAGTATCAAAAATTCATCCCATTTTTTGAAATATTTCGTAAATAGGGTCAAAATTTACAATATTATGTATTTTTAATTAAAAAAACAACCTACTTCATCTTGGCCAGCGTGTTCATTATAAATTGAATTCTTAGCGCGCGCTTTCTATTTCAACCAAGTTTCCGAAGCCATTTTGCACGAATACTGTTTCTTTCCACTGAATTTTCATTAAATATTAACAGAACTTCATTTCACTGTTACTTTATAAACTAATTAGCTACGCCCGAAGTCAGTAGTTTCAAAATCAGTGGTTTAAAATTTCACGTGTTGCAGCAAAATTAATTAAATTGTAATTTATGAGGACGTCGGAGTATAAGTTCATATTATGACGGATTCATTAGAGTTTCTATTTTTTTTTTTTAGAAAAGAGAGAATAAGACGACAACACTGATGATCACTGATCTATTGACATAGACATAGACATATCATTTATTACAAAACAAAAACACACACACATAAACACACAAAATAACAATAATCAAAGAGAAAAAATTAAACAAAAGATATAATGAGAGATATATGTATATATATTTTTTTCCTTTTCTCATTCGGTTCGTCTCAAAAATGTAATGCGTGTGTACTGTGGCTGTAATTGGCCCTGGCTCAGCATTATGCTGAGGAGCAGAATGTTCCACAGACCACATCAGCTAGTTTGCGCCTCAGTCGCAAAAAAAAATATACATATTAATACTTAGTAGAAAATAATAATAATATTAGTAAAGGTTAGCAGTATAAGTAATAAAGTCTTGTGTAATGTGGTGTGAAGTTAATAAAATAAAATTAAAAGTTAAAAATAAGAATAATTGTTAAGATTTTTTTTTTTTTTGGATGGGTTAAAAACTAGATTTCGTGGGATTTTTGTTGAGTTAGTAGATGAATTTTATAGCTGCGACTAAAATTCGACTTTAATTTGAGACTCTTCAGCGGAGGAGGGATATTGCAACAATTATAAATTTAAAATATGAGAAGTAATTTTCATTAACCGTGAAGCATTTTTAAGTGATTTTCCACTAGCAGCTTGGAATAGTAGTTAATTCTAAATTAGACATAGAGTGAGAATGTTAATATCAAAAGCCAATAAGTTATAATTTAAATATAAGAACCACTGATTCACAAAACACTTAAAGATGTCGCAAAACCTTAAGCTAAATCGAAAACAAATCTGGTTAAAGAACAAAGATTTAGTACCCCATATAGGATACTAAATCTCTGTTGTACAAACACCTTCCAAGCGTATCACTTAAAAGTTTTGCATACGAATAGCCAGCTTAACAGTACAGATTTTCGTTAAAACTTGGTTTGAAAGGCCTAACAGGCGCCTAGACATACAGTTGCCAAGAAATAAGACTACTTAGATATTGAATTTTACGTTTTAATCGACTTTATTTTATAAGTTACTGTGTTCGGGGTTGGGATAAATTATTAAGATATTTAAAGGGATAATTATTTATTTAAAGAGCAATGGACTAAACTAGTGGGGTGAGATGAGATTGGGATAAGAATCGCGCCCAGTACGACGTCTGAATGCGAACTAACTTAATTAAAAAAAAAAAAAAACTTAAGTGAATATAATAAGATATAATGAAAATTAAAACACAAGAAAATCATATTGCATGGTGTCATTTACATTGTAAATACCTGTACGGTTGTAAACCGTACATTCTGTGTTACATTAAGTTAAAAACGGTAAGGAATGTAATATATTATGTTAAATATATATATTTAAGTAAAAAAAAGATTATCATCGAAATATAAGCGTTTTCATGAAGTCGTTTCTAATCTATTTAAACAGCAATGTCTAAAATCTTTCACTTTTGATCTGAATCCATTTGAAAAATAGACAAGGGTTAAAGCACTTCTTGACTGACGCTTTATTCGGACGGCCTATCAGCATCGCAATACAGCGAGAAAATCCTTCCAATATTGAGGGTACTCTGCCAGAGTGCCAAATATTTCATTACAGTTATATATCTTGTTTAGGTTTAAAGAAGATTCTTTTCACTAAAAAAACATATGTCACTTACATGAGATTTTTTTTAATAAAAATTAAAATAGATCACGCCACCGTCGTACGCTGTCACTGCATCAAAGGCCATCTACCAAAAAACTTCGGAGGCGTATTCGGAACGGGTCAGCTACTCCGATTTACCACATCTCAGAAGGTCAATATTTTTGCGACTGTATTCGGTTCTGATTTTAGGTAGATGTAAATGATTAGTATTTTGCCGGCTACGTGTGGGATTGAAGCTACATTTAATGGTTGTGTACATTTGGTATTATTTTTTTTAAACTAAAATGCATTTGTACAATATTCATTTATTTAGTGTCAATGTAAAGTTCGATAGATGTTTAGTTTTACGTGAAGTTACTCTATTAAATAAAATATTAAGTAATGAATATTCCAACTATTATTTATATAAAGAACAATAATTTATAATTTAACCTAGCTTATAAGAACAATAAAATCAATAACTGACCTTAAAATATAATATCTAAAATATTTTATTAAAAGGAGTCCCTTCTGCAAGGTTCCGAAGATACTGGGAGCGTTCCCCCTTTGAACAGCTAGACTAATTCTGTATCCTAGGTAGCTGCCAGCTTTTCGGTCTTCTGTGATGTCGACTAACCTTTTTGATATTTCCTTAAAAAGCCATAGAGCGTTAGGACCCCACGGACCAGGGGTCTCGACACCGAATGAGACAAAATCATATTCGGAGCCTAGACCCCTGTATTTGCAGACTTTAGCTTTTTCAGCCGCATCACAAGCCGCACCAGCTCTGTTGTTGGTTCCATGTAGATGGGAAGGGGCCAGTGTATCTGAACAGGTTGCATCCCATACCAGCACTCGGCTGATCTTCCATGGAATCAAAATCATACCATCCGGTCTCTTGCAATTCCAGTCGGCTCAAGTAGACTTGGCACGTTGACGGTGTCAAGGGATCGGCGTATGATATCGTTGAGTGCGGCATGTCTCGAGAAGCGGCCAGCACTTTTTTGGCATGATAGTCCGTGATGTCCTAGCTTGTCGACATCACTGCCATAGGGTCATTTATGAGGGATGTTCCTGTATATGTCGAAGGGTAAGCGTGAAGCCAGTAGCCGGCCTCATGCGTACCCACAGCCAAAAGCACGCGCTGAATAATCTGTACTACAACTCAAAAGATTGTCATAAATAAATTAATAAGTTTAGTTTTTGTTTGTAAATATATAAATTTATTCTACAATTGGTTGAACTTTAAAAATAAGAATTTATTCATGAATTCTGACTAATGCTTTAAAAGTTTTATTAACATTAAAACCCCAGCGACTTATGAACACTTTGAGACAGCAATCACAAAGACTTGGAAAGTTTTGTTAATTAAAATGAGTAACACTGGTATTTTTAAAAGAAAACATGGATGAACTTTTTGTACCTCTTTTTGTAGCAATGTACACATTCTAATATGTATGTTTAAAAACAAATATAATTTTATGCAAAATTGGACTTACAAATAAAAAAATTCACTTAATAAATAATAGAAGCCGTAATCGAGAAAAATATATGGATGACAGTACAAGTCGCAAGGGTAAATCTAATTATATTTTTCAAGGATTACGTATCTCCTAATATAATTGACAATTAACTAAACATCATTTATAACCATTTAATTTCTTGTATTGTTTAATTGTTACAATACGTTTTAGATTTTACTCATAAAATTGCCCAGACGTTTTAAGAATCTTACTACACGATACTAATTTGAAAACACAATAATCCCATTTTGATGACATTAATATCATAAAAATGTTTCCTCTAAGAACACGAAAGCCAAGCCAACGATGGAATAACAAAATACTTAGCGGACTTTTGTAACATGCTTGACCGAATTCTTCCAAACTAATCGTATCTAAGGTACATTAAAGTGGAATCTATTTCTTTGTCATTGTTATGCAGGCCACGTCTGGACCTCTTTATTAACTCTCTTGAGCAACTCAATTTTGTAAGAGGCGTGGGAGGCGCCTACGTGTTGTTAGTTTATATGAAACTAATATTACGGCATTACTCTTAGGAAGTACTTTGGAATAGTTTAGGGCTTTATTAAAATGGTCAGGTTAGAAGGTTAGAAAATATTAAATTAGAAAATATTCTGAGTAAATACATATTGCTTATTTTATTAGTAATTAAAATAAAGGAATATTTAACATTTTTGCGTCCACAGTAACGAAGCAAGAACTCTTAATAATTGTAAAGAAAATTTTGTAATGTTCATAGTATAAATTCAATATATAACTATAAATCACCCAACATTTATTGAATGTCCATAACATAATAAGACGCTGATTGGGACTGAATCCATGAACTGCTGTTTTACTTGTCTCGTTCCATTACAGCATCTTCCACTTGGATAAGTCAAAGCAGTGAAATAAGAATGGTATAGTTTTAACTGGCCCAATAAAAAACGTTTACAGTGATAACGATTGACGTACTATATAGGCTAATGTCACTAAAAGTCGAGTATCAGTGGCAGTGTTGTGGATCCGCCCTAATGCGTTCCGGTTTAAGGCTGGGTCAAGCCGGATGACGTTTAAGTAATGTTTGTTCCCACTAAAAGCTGGAACGTGTATTGCTAGCAGTTGATATGATAGGACTTTAACATAACCTTCTACCATTCAATTTGAAAATGGAACAATGGATGTTCTTTGTTCGAATTGTTTGTTTATGACAGATTAAGTTATCTAATAATTTTAATTTTTACTCCTTTAGTCATAAAAGACTAGCTAAACTAGATAAATTAATAAAAGTACTTTTTGTCTGTTAATGACACATTTGTGGAGTAATATTTAAAAATACTCCTAAGACATACGAGCACATAAAATCTGTATTTTACTTACTCAATTTGTTTGAAGGTCCGAGTGAAAAGCCTTAAAATTTTGAATACACTGTGTATTTGCTATATATTTCGATATATTTTATAAGGTGTTTGGTAATCACTAAGTAATGTACTGGAGCTTTAAATGTAAAACGATGAGACGAAATGACAACGGTTTTATTTGATTGTGATTGGTCTAAACTGACACATAAACGATACGATACGTCGTTCCGTTTGACCAATCAGAAACAAACGCAACACGTTATCGTTTCCTCTTTTATTTTACAATCTAATCGGTTAGATTTACGTAAGAATTCAAATTAGAACTATTTCTTTTATAGCTAGCAAAATTTGTATTTTTGAAATGAATATAATCAATAACTCGTGACCGTTTTGAAAAATTCATTGGAATGCTACGTTACCCCGGAGAAACGGATGTTTAGCCGTGCAAAGTTCGGACAGGCCGCTAGTGTTTAAAACATGTAACAACCATTGTTTTAGCAAATTGTAAAATGCATGTCAAAATACATAAGATTAATCGCAAACAATGAGCGAAAATTTGCATCGCACACAAAAAATGTTGAGCGTTTTGAAATCTGACAGGTTCAGTAAATTCGTTTTGGATTTATACATCATTTAGATACGGAGTTTCGTGACGTTTCCAACTGTCACTTAGACGTGCAAAAATGTCAGACGAAAAGGAAACTTCTCCTTTGGGAAAACTGAAGGATGTTGCAAACCTAAAAAAGTAAAGCAGTAAAATGTTTTGTAAATATGTTTGTACTTGGTAAATATCTTATAATATTATTTGGTAATACAACACACTCTTTAGTCTAAAATATAATAAATGTATAAACTTTTAATAAATGTAAAAAATTATTATACTGTGATACTGTTTCTATATATTCTAAGTAAAATTAAACAAATTCATGATGGTTTTACAAAATGATATGCATTATTTCAAATCAAGAAAACATTTAACTTAATATAACACACATGCAATCATTTCCTTAAGCAATTACTTATCACAACCACCGGTTTACTGACATATAACTTATAAATATATAGTTAGGAATCAACAAATAAAATGACTATTACCATATGTATTAATTTTTCAAAGATAATCACTAATTGAACGAAAATAATATTTATAAGTAACGCCTAAATCCAGCGACGAAAAAGTGACAAGTGACAATTTCTTTGGTATGGAATCTCGCTGTTGGCCTGAACAGTTCAGTTCTGGCAGTTTTGGCGAGCGTTGCTCGGCCGGAATGGAAAGAGCGACAGTCGCGGGGTGGTGAATCGCCTGAAGGGCAACACGGAAACTCACTGAAGTGAGCGAAGTACGTAATAAAGGTCCACGCCTTGACCTTCGGTTCCTTGAGGCTTCGGTGATTGGATTATCCGGATCCGTTAGGACCAGTTGGTTCTTCTTATAGGCCTTTTGTTGGAAAGGTATTAGACGCTTTTACGCACCAACTTGTTAGATGGTGTTTAGCCTTGTCAAAGTGGCGTGCGAACGCCAAGTTTACCCATTGGGTTATTGTAGGGGCCACATCGCGCGGCCTGATTATATAAATGAAACCCACGCAAACACTCCTACGCATCACTTGAGTCTTTTCAGCTTATTGTATTATATTTTGACATATGGGACACTTTGAGCTAACCATCGTTTCTGAATCTGTCTTATATTAGATTCCGGACACAACAAGCATTGTTTAAGGTTGGCTAAATTGTCCTCAATCTGTATTTGTCGTTTTGGGAGGTTACGTGACTTAACTCAATCATAATTCAACTGACGATTTTCTCTAATTAATTAGAATGATGCGTTTGCTTAGCAAGAGACTTGAAAGACGTTGAGTGGATAAGTTTGAAACTATTAGTATATTATGAAACTAGGTGCCTCCTCTCTCGATTTAATATGTTACGTTCATGGTATTGGCTGAAAACTCTGACTCAATTTATGTTACCCAATATTCGTTCGTACTAGGCATTTCCTAACCTGTATTTAAAAACCTTATAACTTAATATTTTCCTAAGTAACCTAGGAAAATATGTAATGTAATATGGTTATATGGTTCAAGCATAAAATATTAAAATGTTATATTAGAAGCACATGCATTGCTGCTACAAGCGAATATTAAATTTTCATATTATATAGTATTAAACTCACGATTCATAGGACAAGCAACAAACCTTGATTGTATTCAATTATAAGAAACCTCCATAGATGTATAAACTCCACTTAAAGCATTGAAAAGTATTCCATTAGTAGTATGCTATGTATAAATCTACTAGCTGAATGGCAAAAGCAGAATATATGATTATATAATAAGTACAGGAAGTAACGTATATATTGCCAGCCATAAATTGATTATAATTTGATTTGTCGAACGTCAAAGCTCCTTGATGCAGGTATAAATGTGTTTCTGAATTCAAAAAAAAATTCAATGTTCTTTTAAAACTCATAAAACATCGTTTCAGAAAATTACCAATTTGAAACATTCCCCAAGTTTCTGAAACATTTTTGTTATAAGATTATTTACGCGCGAGGGTTACCGTCTTCAAACGGATTTTTTTCCCTCCATATATCTTATTTGGACACGAACTGTTTTGATTTCAAAAAGTAATTTAATGCCGTCCGGGGCATCGCGAAACGCTTCAAATAAATACTAAGAACTTTTTCAATTTTACAACATCCACGGGCTTATTACGAAACAGAGGCAAATGTCGTTTGTTGAAACAAATGCGATCGTCAGAAATTACACTTTATTTTAAGTAAAAATAAACATATTTTTATAAAAAGATAATTTGCTTTGCTGATAAATTGCTAGCATAGATACTCAGACTGAAGAATCAAGTCGTGTGAGTGATGAAGTGTTAACTAATTTGCTTTTTTTTCATAATCGAAAATAAAAAAAAACCTACCTAAGTATTTTTGGTAATTTATTTTGTCAATTTTATTTAGGTTACTTGAAACGAACTAATTATTCACTAACGTTTCAGGTTTATAGTAAGTTTGTAAATAAGGAGGTAAATGTGACGACGCAAATGATTTGACAAAAAATAACTTCCTTTCATGTAATTTTATATATTGACACCAATATTTTTTTTTATTGAGAAAAAGCTTGCCAACGCTCGGCACACTGACACATTGGTAAAAACAAACACACAATACAATTGTTAGTGTGACAAGCACTTACAGGCAAACATGACATATATATATATATATAGAGATCATAACCTATTACAACACAAACAAACATTACTAAAAAAAAACAATTCTAATCAAAGAAAAAAATCAAATTACAGAAAACTAAACAAAAATACATTTTATAGTGTGTATATATTGCGCAATTTTACAATTATTAATTATAATAATTGTAAAATTGCGATCGTCACTTAAAGTTAAGTAATAGGGTTACCGAAAAATGTTTTTCATTTAAGTAAATCATAAAATGAATAACAAATTTCAGCTTCATAATCAAGAAGAACAGAATTAATTACGCTTTCTCAACCCACTTGAGGCTTCTTCGGATTATTTGAATACCGATCCCTGCTATAATTAGCGGTTCTTATCAAACTCTTGTATTTGATTTTTATATTCGAGGCTCGGAAAGGTTTAATTGCATTGTTGTGTAAGTTTCTTTTTATTCGGTAGGTTTTTAATATAAAAAAATATATAAAAGGCTTAATACTGCTATGATATACTTTACTGCACTCATGACCCGCTTAAAAATGGAGTCTCAATTATAAAACAAATTTTGCAAATGATTACATATATCTGCATGATTTATCTTTCTTCATTCACCTTGAATAACGTTGTTTTATAGCATATATAGCACGAACTAGGTGGACTGACGACATCGTCAAGTAGGTTGGCTCCCAGTGGATGCAGAGAGGCCAGTGCAAGGCCTACTGGACGAAAATGGACCAAAAAAGAGGATGATGATGATCGGAATATTACTCAGAATACTCGAGCTTGATATATTAAAAAGTTTTGGATTGGTAGACACAACCGGTTCTAAACAGACACAAAAATGTTCTACCTCCTATTCGTATTATTTTTACGATAATTAACTTAATTCCGCTTTTTTTAAATACAATAAAATTTAAAATATTTTGGATACAAAAATGAAGGAATGTAATAGAAATAACTATAATCATTTATTTATGTATTTACTGCCATTTAACTATTTTAACAGTTATTACCACCAACGCGATGGTTGTCTATCTTAAGAATTATTTTAAAACAAATACGTGTGGCACTCGGGGACTGCCGCAGTAAAGCTATTGCATAGCATTTTTTATAAACTTATATATTATTACTTTTATATTATATTATTATAACTTACTCAAATACTATACTTACCCGCGATAAAATCTATGCAATAGCTTAAAATAGAAAAGTAATAGTTTTTTAATTAGCTAAATATCTAAACTTAATTAACATGAAACATTCAATGTCGCTATTGCGAACATTAAAATTGTCGACTGTTTCGGCGACAGTATTAAGCTCACGCAACGTCTTTAAGGGGCTCGGTGCCCTATAGTTTCATTCTGCCCCTAGGGACAGAAAATGAAATTCATTTCCGCCGTCTTAAATAGTCGTTTTGGTACAACTAAACGGAATTATTGCAGTAACAAAAATTACTAATCATTACCAAACTTTAACAACGTATCAAGCAAGCTGTAACTACCGCCTGATTTCTAGCTTGTTGTTCCCAACCAAACAACGAAAACAAGATTGGGTAAATTAGAGATCATAAGAGCCGTTGGTATAAAAACCGTGTAAATTTATTCTGAATATGCTCCAACGTGAGACAATACTTCGTCTCATGCGGAGCACAGACTGACCCAAATGGTCAGTAAATCGTTTATCAGTATTCATAATAATCGTACTAATAATAACAATTAGGTTTTTATTTCATACAAAAGCGTTGGATAGGATGTAAAATTAATTTCAAAGAACAATACTATCAGCTATGTTAATTTTGCATGAACAATGTAACATTAAAATTCATTAAATAACATTAAATAATATACGTAAAAACTATGTTACGTAGTTTAGGAAGCTATGCTTAACTAAGCCTAAGACAAGGTAAGATAATTCAACCTATTTACAATTCCCTGTAGAATGCCGTCGCCATTTCTAAGGCACTATTAGTACGAACATTTCCAGCTATTCTCGAAAAAATTTCTATAATTTCTTGTTAATTTATTATCATTTACACTAGGTTTTTTTGCAGAATATTGGTAAAAAGATTTATGTTACGGATACAGTGGAAGTAAATCAAAGGAGCTATTATCCGAATGCGGTTTTCATATCCCTTACCATAATCGATGGCTATGGGACCTTTGTGCTATATTAGATCTAAACGGCGTTAAGGGACTTCATTTTACTGAAACCTTTTTAATAAAAAAAATTCGTTATTTAGAAGTGGTGATAATTTTAGTTTGTATCAGACTGGTTTGATGAGTAAACATGAAATATTTTTATTTTTAGCGCCGTCAAGTTTATGTTATTAAATTGAAATAGTTCTTTGCTTAAAAGGGTGACCTATGTGCCGCAACAACCTAATCTTGCCTGTTTCTTCAGTATTTTGTATGTGTTGTCTTCTTTATTTTTCTTTTCTTTTCTATTGTCTATGGTTTACAATATGTTCATTAACTTTACCATCAAGGGTTAATTGGTGAAAAATCCATTGGCACAGAGCTGGAATTTGAACGCACATCCTCAGTCAACCCTGAGAACGTGCGTTCAATTACACAGTAATTGATACTGTACACTAAAAAAAACACAGTAATATGACACGTATTCAATAGGAATTTCTACCGCGATTTAACAGTAATTAGTAGGATAGTTTAAACTATCATTATTTTCAGATTAATTTACAGGTCACGAAGGTGTAATTAATATAAATCTAGGTTGGTTTAAAAAAACATAATTATATGGATGTCATGAAAAAGATATTTGATGTAGGAAGGTATAAATACCTTCATTAATTAACCTATTTGCAAAACAATAGGATTCAGCAATAATAAAATCTATGTACTAAAGCAGTTCTTTGTTATAAAAGCTCAGCTTTGAGTTTACGTAGTGAATTAGGTAATAAATAAACAACCTTATTGTAATACCTACTTAATTTATTTCGTCTTATAGGGGGATCAAAAAAGGGATTAAGACGGTTAATCGGATTTATTTGAAAGAGAAAATAATATTTATAAATCAGATTAAAGATTAGGCGAAAATAAATATAAGAGATGGCTGTGAATTGTGTGTTTAAGCCGCCGATATGACGCCATAGAAACCTTATTTAATAGGTTTCTATAGATGACTCATTGCAGAAAACGCAGACACAGAAATATGTCTGCCCCATTTTGAATTTGACTATTTGCCTATTTTATATTGATTAAATTTTGCTTGTTGATTGTGTTCGTAAATGCTACTTGCTTCTACAAAACTAAAATTATAATATTTTTTCTACGTTCACACGTTTATATGAGTATACTACTATAAATTATCTGGTTATGTATGAATATCTTAAATAAAAATATTATGAATATGTGTTTGTAATAAGACTTTTGACCATACATACTGCCTTGCCGAGCTCAATGGTATTTTCATATTAACATAAATTAATTGATTTACCCGATCTAGTTAGAATAGTATTGACAAAATAAATATACAGTCCACTGCATTGTCTCGTAATCATTACATTGAAATAATTTTAAGATTTGCAAATTACAAAGTAATCTGTGGAATTCAATTACATTTGGGAATATGAATTATAATATGCAATAGAAGCTTTAATAGAACATAATATTTGTAGTAGCAAAGTACTTGTTTATTGTAGAGTTTGCATACGTAATGAGGCCTTAGCTACGAGCTTTTGATGTAATAGAGAACTACGAGAGCTTCTATAAGCTGGATATTCAATCGTATTGTACCATTTCTAGAAAGCTTTATAATTAAAATATTTTTTTCAATAGAAAGCAAAAATTAATGGAAAACCGACGTTTAAATTAAAATAAATAACAAGCTTAATAATAATATTGTTCTAGTAGAGCTGTGCCGTCTAGTATAAGTCGAGTAGCATAAGACTTAACTTAAAAACAACTCTGCATGGCTGTTACACCAATTTTTGTATATATATGTGGGACCTTAAAAAATATCTTTTCCCAATAGTACAGTTATTTGTTATATAAAATAAATAAAATATTTCAGTGTATAGTGACAAAAATTATTTTACTTAAATTTAGGATCATGTATAAAAGTAATGTTTCAATAAAAATTTGTTACTGGCAAGGTTATTTCTCCCTGGAGTGCCTTTATTACCCTTTTCCAATGCGAAACCCACAAAAAGAAAAATATAATTTAATGTAATTCCTAATATGAATTCTTGAAGATAGACCTTATGCCATAAAACTACCAATGGTACTCATAACGTTTCACAGGAAATTTGAATTACGTCTTATTTGACTTAAAAATCTATACGCCATATAAATTGTACATATTGTATTCTAGACATTAATGATAAATAAGAAATACTATCGTCTATTCTCGTTTTTATGTAGTAGTACAATTTAACTTGTATATATATATAACGAGCACAGACATTAAAATAACACTTCATAAAATCGTGGATATCTCAGGCAAAGAAACAAAAATTTCGCTTTTTATGTAAAGAACCAGAGGACTTTTAGCACAATTACTGCACGGATAAATGTCTAAAAGGATCTCAAAGCAACTGCAGTTTGCCTACGACATGGCCTATGAAACTGCAAAGCTATGGACGCTGGCTGTAGCACGCTACGGGCTACGGCAGTTCGTAGCCGATTCACGTGACGCGCGGACGTACGCCGCATTTCGTAGCACCACGACTGCGTCGCTGCGTTATGTTCGATCGTGCATTATACGCAAAAAGTAAACAAAAAGTGATATGAGTTGTACGTCCCCAAGCGTAGTGTTGCGGTTCACCTTATTATCATTGACGTTTTTTGTGTCGTGCGCCTTTATAGCCAGTGTGGTGTGGCTGTTACGCACTAACAGTTCCAGCGGCCAATATGAGAATTATTACTTGTCGAGAATTAATATAAGCTTAAGGACGGAGGGCGACAATAATTCTGCGCCACCGCCTCCAGACCATTACAAAGACTTGATTAAAATAGAGATTGCGATGAGGCGCGTTGAAGAGAATAGTAGAAGACTCAAAGAGTATACAAAGTCATTGTTATGGGATAATAAAGATAAGTCATTGTGGTGTGTTTTATTCAAAGACAGTGATCGAATGGAAGCACCGTCTCAGGTGAAAAATAGGCATTCAATGGATGAGGATTACATCCGTATACTAAGGAAACAGAAAATGAGAGAATCTGTTATACATCTCAGGCATCACGGGATACACCATAGGCGACATCCAGATGCAATGCCGATGCCGTATATTAAATAAATGTATTACAAATGTTATTCAATGTCTAGTTTCACAAACATTATTTAATTATATTCTTAAATCGATTATTTATTGAAAGCGAGTATTTATAACATTCTATCCAACATGACATTTGAAGCCAATTAAGAACGTTAATTAGGAAAATAATATTCGCAATCAATTAGATTTTGCGGGAGATATTTTCACGTTTATTTATATTTATTATTAATTTAAATAACGCCCTTGTTCTTACACGAACTATAAACCTAAATAGCTATTAAATGTTTTGTCTTCATTACTCTCGTGGCACAATGCAAATGAATTAATGTGACAAAACATTTTTAACTAATTGTAGTTTACAGTATGTTTATGAATAAATAAGTTAATTTTAAGAACTGTCGTTCATTTCCAGCGTGTTCCGTTAGTAAAAAAATGCATCGAATAAAACACGTTTTGATTTAAACGCGGCTACAATTGTTATTAAAACTTACTTTTCGATTTTTAGATATTTAAGGCTTACAATTAAACCCAATAAATTATTGTTAAAGTTAATTTTGTAGCCAAAATTATAATTTTTTAACTTAAATGAGTCTAGCTACTTAACTGTATTTATTGTAAATGTATGTAAAACGTAAGGAAGCTTGTAAATATATTTTTGTATAAGTGTATATAGCACAATTTACGAAGCACTATTTGTTGACTTCAGACAATACATAAATAAATTATAAACAATTTATTAGCTATTTCATTTATGTTTATCATCTATATTATGTTTAAATAAACAGTATCAAGTAATTTAAAGAAAAAACTTTTTAACCGGATTAAAGTTATGTATTATTATAAATTTACAATTATTTAACATAATTTGAAATCAAAAAACACCCCAATTTCAATAGGGAAGACGGCCTAAAATTGTCAAACACCTGGGATCCAATAATATCCAAATTAAAATCTCAAAAAGAAAAACAATCCGCGAAAATAGTGGACACAGTGAGCCATTTTTTGCCAAAACCCTCCATCTTTTAGTCGATACCAACTCCGGGGAAATAAATACTGATAACGCAACTTTCTCTACAGCTGTGATACTTTTTGACATTCAACACCTTTTGTCTTCAGTCACCGTGACCACGCACGCTGTAAAGCACGCGAAACGTCGGATAAATTTAAAACTATGTTAAATAATTGTAACTTTATAATAATACACAACTTTAATCCGGTTAAAAAGTTTTTTCTTTAAATGTGTAAAGGTTATGTCAATCAAAGACAATACTAGTATCAAGTAATGGTTAGTCATAAATATATTTGTAGAAGATCGCCCGGGATTTATTTTACACATACGAATCATCTTACTAGCCCTAGAGTTTTCTATAGAACACAGCCTTTGAAATATCGGTTGGAATTTAAGTTATCGATACACATTTTTTTGGGTATATTTATAATCAAATTGAAAGCCGACTTTGATTAAAAAGATTCTATTTACATATTTATAAACTCTTTTTATATATAAACACTAATTGTAATAAAGAGGAAAGATGTGTATTTTGTATGTTTGACAAAAATCAATTTTTTTTCCTTTAGAAATATTTCTGATCTTTGAGTTACACAGGCTGTATTATTTATTTCCATATTATTTTTAAAAGACATCTCCAGTCTTGCTATTGGAATGCCGGAATGCTAGTCAGTGACAAAGGTTTTTAGTAAAGTTAAATAAACACAATTAAGATTTATACAGTCCTAATATAAATTATGGATTTAAAAAAAATCTGTTTCTTACCATGGTTACAATGACTTTGTCAAATTATACGGTAACCATAGCTACAAGCTTATTTGTACATTTTTCTAAAAAAGCCAAAAAAGTTTGTCTATCCAGCACAAATATTAAGTGAAAACGATGGTACATAAAGCTTTTATCCCCTTTACTTCACAGTAAATTTCAAATTGACCGAAGGAAATATATGTTCCTCAAGATCCTCGTTCAACAATGTATAACGTCGGTTAGGTGGTTGTTACACATCGTTTACTTGGATGTTACAGAGTTTAATGCCTCTACCCAAGTCTTCTTATTGTACTTATTTTAAATGAAAAATATTTAAATGAAACAGATCAAAAATCACAGATCAAGATAGATATATATTATTGAAAAACAACAAAACTATTATAACAAAACGTGTTTAACCAGGCGAACTTTTACACAGTAGATACATCCCAACAAGAGACCGGGTTACGAACTTAACACAATTAACATTGAGATTGACAACATAAAAATTGTCATACTAACACTTTTAATTATTTATAAGTGGAAAATATAAATTTTACACGGTACGTAGTCATCCACAAGGTTGTGTATAGCAAGTTATAAGAATACAGTATGAATAAACTTTAACCTATTTTCTTATTTGCTAGGTATGTGATACTTTGCTCGCGACTTCCTTTGCGTGTAGACCCGTGTACTAAATATCACAAAACTTTATTTGAGAGCAGTGTTGGCCTAGTGGCTTTAGCGTGCGACTCTCATCCCTGAGGTCGTAGGTTCGACCCCCGGCTGTGCACCAATGGACTTTCTTTCTATGTGCGCATTTAACATTCGCTCGGACGGTGAAGGACAACATCGTGAGGAAACCGGCTTGCCTTAGACCCAAAAAAGTCGAGGGTGTGCCTCAGGCACAGAAGGCTGATCACCTACTTGCATATTAGATTGACAAATGATCATGAAACAGATACAGAAATCTGAGGCTCAGATCTAAAAAGGTTTTAGCGCCATTTTTTTTTTTGTTCTTTATTGAAATTATTTTCTATTATCTCTATGTAAATCCATTGTAAAAACGTTAAAGTGAATTTGGTATAATATTGAGCAACATAATTTAGTATTAGGAGATGTTTGAGTCGTCTTTTACGTAATAGAAATAAAAAAATGTGTGCGTGTACTAGGTGTACACACGTAAGAAGTGAAACTTATATAAAACCTTTGTTGTACGCAGAGCCATAATTGGTTTGTTTTAAATTTAGAGGTCCGAAACTATTTCTTTAAACACAGTAAATTTTGATACACTGCCTAGCATACAATTTACAAATTAATTGCTGCAAATTGCGATTAGCAAATTTCAAGTCGAAAATGTAATGCGTTGTCAAACTTCAAAGTCAAAAACATGCTATATGTCATATTTTAACGCCGATAAAGAAGTTTGACTTCGAAAATGTAATCCGTTGTCAAACTTCAAAGTCAAAAACATACTATATGTCATATTTTAACGCCGATAAAGAAGTTTGACTTCAAAAAGCAACATGGCGCGTAACGGAAAAATGTGACGCGTAACGCAAAAATGTTACACTAAATTTTTTTTCCAACCCCGATAAAGAAGTTTCACTTCAAAAATGTTGATGTTTGTTTAGTCGAAGCACAAACGATAATGACTTGTACGAATTACTTGAATAGCGACTACTTACATATACAAATAGTACTGCGAAACTGTCTGTTTAATTGTTATATTGTTTTGGCACGAATATAATATAACTTCAAAACGTCTATCCATAACATTCATATCCTACTGTATCTGACGTGATCGGCACAGTATGGGATATCGAGGAAATGAATTTGTCTGTTGCAGTGATAAGCCAAGATATCTATCATGGAGACAGGGAGTCGTGGAGTAGGTCTTCGACATTGGGAGGGGTGGGTGGCTAATAAAGCTAGAACTATGTGTAGACGTCGGGTGCGAAATTAATAAGTTCATAGGTTGATGACATTAATCAAGTTTACGTTTTATTTTATATCTAAACTAGGTATTCCCTGCCACGCTTTGCTGTGGCATATTGTGATTGAATGGTTCAGAAATGAGAAACAAAACAAAGAAAACATTTCATATAAGTTTAATTTTGCAATACTTGTGGAAAAAAAAAAGATAAAAACATGCGGATCATGCTAAAATTTCATCTCGATCGGTGCAGAACTTTTTGAGTTTTTGAAGCGTATACAAACCAACATAACATTTATATATATTTACGAATGACAGCAAAACATACGTACAATTCGACAATTGAAAATTGGAATAATTACCAGTTACCTGTATGGATAAACCTTCTGTGTCTTTAAACCTGAAAAAAAAAGGTTTTATTCCAGGAAACGAACCTAATATGCGTTATAAAGATTCCAAGAGGAAATGGGCAAAAATTACATATCAAATTGTAACCTCCCTTCGAAATCAGTTGAAATGAATGAAAATAACGAGAAATCTACCGATAATAAATCTTTTGCTGGAGAAGATTAGCATTAATTTAACAAAATAGAAAATGTCGGATATATTTCACAAAGCTAGATTCCCTACGTGAACTAATCGTAGCCAACGAGGCAATAAACTCATTTATACGAGTCTCACGTACTGTGTATATTGCGTCGCAGTATGTTATATGACGGAGTTGTCCCTTCTATACTATTCTATAACAAAGATACAATCAAAACTAGTTTAACGACATTATATCTCGGTACGATTATTTCAGTTTATAAATCATAGGGCAAAGGACTAAACAACAAGTAAAATACGAAATAATTTAGAATTTATTGTTTTAGTTAAATAAAATAAAAAAAAGTATCAAATGTTTTGACGATAAGTATGCACATGCTTTTAATGCATGCTATTTAATAGGTACTTTAATATAATCTTATTAATATATTATAGTATTAACATATTAAAAATTCAGAATACATCCATGTGGTACCCTTATCAAATAAATGTAATATTCCCTTGAGGAAATGTTTCAGCTCCTTTTGGTTTAAGAAATATTGTATTAATAATTCAATATAATTTCTAAGTCATGCGATTGACGTTTCGTTGAGTTCCTTGGCGTTTATGATGGATGGGGTGCTAATTCAAAGTAAATAAATGTTTTAAAGAGCAATTATTTTATTATTTTATTACATATTTATATATGAAGGTGGATCTTTTAGCGTGTTTTATTTAGATAAAGTATAATTAGTATACGAGTTTGATTTCTTTGTTTTTAATTTATGTTATTATTATAAATTAACTATTAATTACTTAAGATGTCATGTGGAACATGGTGTAAGCATGGTTGCAGCTCCTTACAAACACTGTGTAAAACAAATAACTTGGCGATTAAAAAGAGTGGCGGAGAGTTTATTGCCAGTTCTTCTCTTCCGTTCTACGCTTTTGATTTGAGAAGTGTCAGTAAATGTAAAATTAGAAGCATTTAATATGTATTTCTTTTTTGACGTTCAGAATTGTAAATTTTGTTAGTAAATGATTTTGACTTTGACTTTGATCCAATTATCATGCATTGATGTCCCTGTCTAGCCCCAACTCATGGATTTTAAACCTACCTACCTATAGAAGACCGATGAAGTTCAGATAACTAATCTATGTAGTAGACAAGAACCTAAGAGTAATATCGCACACAATATCGATCTTCACATCAGTATTTAAAACGGAATTTTAGCTAATAGAAATTACTAATCAAGACGCCTTAAGTTTAAGCGTTATAAAGATTAAAACAGCTGTGCGAAGTTTATTAGTCATGCAATATAAGGATACCACGATATGATTATTAACTTATTTTCGATTTATAGATCAGTGTGGGTGTTGAGAAGATCTCATAACCCTTAGAATGTGCGTTTGTACTGCGAATAAGTGTACAACTTATCAGTTTTGAGCAATTACCACTTGCTCGTTCGGCTAAAAAAACATCACGAGGAAACCAGCATGTATTAAACCCAATAATCAACGATGTGTACGAAGCCTTACAGTTTGGTTTATAAAGAAAATAATCGCTGAAACGCAGGATGTGTGTGTCCCATGAGGCATGCCCCATTGAGTTACGAGACTTCAGATTAGTTGACAGTATAGAAGTATACAAAACTGGCGTAGTAACATTACAATTGACCGAAAAAATGCTACATTTTGGGGTTATATAATCACGAGTTCATACTCTATTCAATATATTTAATTTGTTGTTACAAATTAAACAACAAATTAAATATATAACATCAAGTGTTAAATATCTAAAATAGTTTCATAAAATTCTACTGTCATTTATTTTTATTAAATATCTATCTATACATATATGAGTGCTAAATAACGATTTTATAATAAATAAATTCCGATCCTGTTCCTTTTTTAAAAGCTAGCAGAGAAATGCCCCGTGACTTGGCGACTGTGTCAGGAATTGTGCGAACTAATTATGCTTTCATTATAATTTACAGCACGTATTAAAGGCTTTTAGTTGGGTTAAAAATATTTCATTTTGTCATAGTCTGCTACGGTTTCGTAAAATAGAAACGCGAAAGAAGCTTTTGATATTCTTGACTAATGGCGTTAAAATAGAATAGGTGAACACTTTTATTTAAAGGTCCGTAACCATTGGGGTAATTTGTCTTCCACAATTAAAAACAGTTATTATTTCGATATATGATAATAAATAGGAACTTTGCATATATCTAGAGAAGACCCCCACATTTTTACAATTTATTGTTAAACATAGAGCTTTCTTAAATAAAATCCTTTAACTCTTCGTTTACGAATATTTAACAAATGAAACTTAGATTGAGTTTCAAGAGATTATTGTTATAAAGATATAGTTTATATGCTCAAGTGAATCGAGTAGTACTAGCTTAAAGCACGTGGCTTCCATTCCCCGTGAAAAAAACTCGCGTGAAGCGTTATGTGACCTCATCTAACAACTTAGCTCAATAGTTTGAGTGATAAGCTGAACTTTATATATTTTGGTAACGACGACATGTAACAACAGTTATAGAAGAAAAATATACTTATTTAATTGTTACAAATTTTGCAGCCAATAATAAATCATTACAATCTTAGAAAAGTCAAATAACATTAAAGATTCACAAAATCGTTAACCACAATTTACATAAAAGTGAATTGTAACTGGCCGAAGTTCGTACTTGATGAGTACTTAGGAGAATGGACAAAACAAGCCAAACTTTGGGGGTAATTTTGCTCCTACCAATGCTCACATGTTATTAGCTGGTGCAATCTCAATCATCAAATTTTCATTATTATGCTTGCTATATTTTGTCATAATGTAAATTTTCATTAACATTATGTCAAATAAAACATTAAAATTTATTTGTACCCCAGGTTTTAATATAGGACGAGATTTATTTACATGCTGCTCAAACACTTATTAAAACGGAACGGAACATAAATAAATAATAATAATTAATATATCAGGGATAAACTGGGAACTTCCATCCCACACTTCATCCTTCTTAGGCAATTCATTTACGATCTCCGCCATTAAGTTGTGGAATACGCTGCCCGACTCCGTACAATTGGCTACCTCTCTGTCATCTTTTAAAACTCTTCTGTATAATCATTTCTTAACCATATCCTATCCTCATCAGTCGTGACTTGTATATTCTTATGTTTCCTTTTACATCACTATTCGCTGTTCATGAATTTGTAAGATTAGCTTTTAAGTTTTTAGTTTGTTATTAATATTTTTTTTTGTATTACTTTAGATTAAGGTTCTATATATATATATATTTTTTTATATAACATTTGGTTCTGCACTTCTCGCACGCATCATGTTTTTTTTTTTTTTTAGTTTTTCTCTTTAAATAGGGTTGCCTGGAAGAGATCGCTTATTAGCGATAAGGCCGCCCGTTGCATCCCTTATAATTTTTATGTATTGTGTTTCTTTTATTTGCAACTAAGTGTAAATAAATAAAAAAATAAAATAAAATAATGAAGCAATCTAATGAAAGAAGCTGAAATAAGTAGTTTTTGAGTTGTTTCGTTACAAATATACAAATGTTTCATCTTTCGAATATTAGTATAGATTCACAGTGCCTCTAAGCAAAGCCGGATGGAAACTCTTGTTAGATAAATGTGGTTTAGAGTAGCTTCCATCTACCTAAAATTAATTTTCAAAGAGCATTTCCGACGCTGGTCGAGAAAAATGGTCTCTAATGTATGTAAAATGTGAAATTATAATGTAATTTTCCTAGCGTAGAAATATTACCTCTCCGTGCTACTTCTGTTTATTCTTAGTGTTTTTATTTGCACGGAAGTTCTTATTAAATCTTGTGTAATAATGAATCGTAGATAAATGATCAAACAGTGAAGTTTTAAGAAGTAACAAAGGTGATAAATTTCTTTAAAAAATATAACCTTCGTTCAAAGTATTTAATAACTAATTGAACTGGTCTTATTCAGGAGAGCAAAACATAAAGATATGTGAGGATTATTTGTACATATATTCGTAGATCTTGTGTCAAATTTAGTTGTCAGTTTGAAGGCGTAAACTTTATACATTTTTTATTCTTCTACTTTATGATAGTTATAAATATTATTTTAATTTGTGGTTACAGAGAGGTTTTCAATTAAGATTTTATGTAGGATTGCGCTATCGTCTATACATAGCTATTGTATCTTTATATATTACTATAGAAGGTATCTATTGTCCATAAAGGTAAACATTGTTATTTAGTGTAAGCATCGTAAGCAGGTGCGCCTCAAATGGCCAGATTTCGCTTTCCTGTCCCAAATACATCTGTCGGACCCTTGTCACGTTCTAATTATACATTACCACTTTCATTTGCTCACCTTGCCTTAAGCGTCTCTTCACAAAATATTTTTTTGGATACAGCCTATAATTTCATTTAGGGAGACAAGAGCTTTTTTTGTTTCACGTGAAGTGGTAGTGCTGTCCTCTGATGGTGTTACCAGTCTTAAAATATGGTACACTTTTCAAGAAGAAAAATAAGTCAAATTAGTTCAGCATTACTTCATGGAACATACTTCACAAAGGAATCTCCTATATCGTCTAATGTCACACAAATTCTTAAAAAGTCGGCAACGCACTTGAGAGCCTTCAGGCAATGTGAGGGTCTATGGTCGGCGGTAGGACTTCACATCAGGTGAGCCTCCTGCTTTTTTAACTGATGTTTATGGAACTATTATAAGTATCTTTGGAAGTGGTTTTATTTAGTTGTGGCCTGTTCACGTTAGTTTAATTATTTGTAATGAGATGTGGAATAACAGGCAAACAAATAAATCCCGCTCGAAATTATGTACGACGCATAATTGTAGAAACAAACTAGAAACTGTAGTAGCTGTTATCAGAGCGACACATAGAAACAACGTTGCAACATAGAGAATTTAATATGAAAGTTTCATACAAGTTAGTTACAGAAATATCTAATAAACGAACTATTTGTGATTGCTTGAGCTTTGCAACTAGGTGTATTCAAATACTGTGCGTTCCCGGAAGCGTGATTTATGTGAAAATTAATTTCCTCGGCGTAATTAATATTGCACATTCCGGTTTGCGACTATTTTCTGTGTTTAATTGAATTTATTATATACATTTATGAAAAGTATTTTGTTTACTTTCTTTATTTAATATTTAATTATATAATTGTAAAGGAAATGAAGTCATTACTTGTATTAAATTAACGAAGATGAATACGGAAACAACAAAACAGCGAACAAAAGTATTAAATTAATAAGCGTTCGCACAATGCATTCAATTAAGAAAAGAAAGGACGTTAAATATTTTTTATATATATATAAAATATTATTATACCTACTATTAAACGCAAACATACTATCTATTTCAAATAATTTATATGAAGCCTTTCTAGCCAATATTTTTCAAATATTTGAAAACTGAAAACGTCTCATGCTGAATCGAGCCAAATAGTACACCAAGATAAAAAAAATAGGAAAAAGAACCTTCCACCGCTAAAGGCATTAAATTAATGATTAATTAACTAATTCTTTCTAAGCGTATTCAATTAAGAGCCGGCTTTAATGACTCATTTTATTTTCATTTCCGTTTGTAAGCGCGCTCTATAGATAATTAATAACATTAAACGAGAAGTGTAATAGTTTCCAGCTCTTAATTACAATCATATATCGATTTAATTCTTCCGAAATATTAAATGTTAAATGAAATAAGAATTATAAAGAAATCAAACAAAAATTTGAATCAATTTGAGTGAAACCGGTTTGTATCGGGATTTTGTATATTCACATTCAACACAGTTTTTAAATACGAGGTAATAAATATAAAATAGTTTTTTCCCTAAATATATATTTGGTACAGAATAATATTTTCTACAAATGTTGTTGCATGTTCCATAATATATAATTCAATTTCAAGATAATCAATCAATCAATCAAATTATTTATTCATATTGGTATGTACACTTATGAACGTCAATATTTTACATGTTAAATGTATTATGTAAGTTATTAGATAAATCAAAGACATGTTATTTTTATTCTTAATAAATGTATTACTTATTCTATAGTATACCTCTATTAGACATAACGGCTTAAACGCAATCGTTTTCTTTATCATTAGTAAATCGATCAATGAATAATGCAATTCAATAAGTCTATCAATTTTAAAATATATTACATTTTATATTTGTCCCATGTATAAAAGGAAATACTTGCTTATTGCTTTTTATTTCACTTCAGACTTTTCGAATGATGTTATGCTATGCCAAAAAGCTGTCAAACATACAAAAAGAACACCTATTAAGACTGCTAAAGGAGGTTAGGTTAAGTGTTCAGTTTCACCTATTTTTAATTCGAACCGGAAACGTACAACTTGACCCGTTCACACGTCTCCCAACGAATCTCCATACTTTGGATGAATGCCAGGAAGCAGTTGAAATTAAATTACGACGCGAAAAAGCCTTATGAAATTGTAATATACATTTGTCTTATGTTTAAAACGCTTAATTTAACGCTTATGCCACGGTCCTGGCGGTGGTATATTAAAAACGTAAAGTATTGTTACATAATTTTTATATGACATAGTTGAAAACACCATAAGTGGAAATACCGCTTTCCGATTTAGATTTGGGTTAATCGTTCTAAATTGTTTCTATAATATAGGAATTTAATTATCTGGGTATTGTATCAGTTTTGTAGGGTAATAGATAAAGGCAACCAACACTCGGCGTATATTCCATAAAAGTCGTATTAACCTCACCTGTAGATAAACACAATATGTCAATATTAGTGGGATAAAAGTTTTGGAGAAATAAGCCTGTTTCACCCCAACGGGCTCAAAGCTGTACTAAAGTTGATGTTCTCGGGGGAAATTGCAAGACACGAGGGTTGTTTTAGATTGTAGCTATCTCTTGTAACACCCTATTTAGATAGTTATGTAGGTGAGTGCCAAATAATACGGTATTAATACATATGTAGCAATGGCAATTACTGTCGACGGCATATGTTAAGTCCCAAGGTATATGAATTAACAAAGAAACAGCTCAACAATTAAATCATCTTTAACTAATGAATATGGCCCAATAACGAGTGGTTTATGTCATTTGACAATATTGCAAGGAGCCATAGAGAGGTGACGTCACCCTCGTTTTTAAAAACAGTTTTTTTTTTGTAAGGAATCTCGCTGTTGGCCTTAAGGGCCTTTACAGCTCAGCTCGGGCTGTTTTGGCGAGCGTAGCTCGGCATGAATGGGTGAAAAACATTTTTGTGGCCTTCGCAGCCTCTTACCGCCTAAAACCAGTGCGGCTACAATCTCCAAGCACCGGCCTATATGTTCTTTATCGGTTTTGAGGTCATTCTTTTTTCTTAATAGGCAAGTAGGTAAACCTGGCACTGTAAAATTATTAAAGACACGTCGTCTTCCTTTACCGTGCGAGTGAATCGAGTTTTAATTGCAGAAATCTGAGTAGTTATAATAAAACAAAAGTATTTATTGGGATTATAAATATTAGACAGAAATGGAGCGAAAGTAGACTGTTTTATAATTAAAAGCCAGGAGAAATAACAATTTCATTAAGTATAGGTACGTTGACAATTCCTTTGACTGGCGAGTGGTTATGCGACTTTCATTAAATATTGCAGTTTTCCGCATGAAAATTCATTTTCCATAATCGATATTCATTATAAGCCTTTTTGTAAGCTAAGTGAGTTTGTGGTAATACATTATTTAACGTTGTTACACTTGAATCTCTTGAAAGTGCTTACGCTTAACATAGTGCTTTAATAATATGTAGATTTTCACAAAAACTCAAAAACTTATGTACGGATATCAATAGATATATGATGCAGGAAGAATTCAGTGTATAATTCATTATGGTTCTATGTAAATCAAAATACTAATGAGTGTAGTATCACAAAACAACTAACAGAATATAGTTTAAATTATTCCCGTGTTGAGCTATAATGATGAATTATTATTTTACAATTATTAGCAATTAGTAAAAAACCGTATAAAAATTCGTCTAAAAACGTTCGTTTCCGATGTACTCTATATCATAATATAATATGTTCGAAATTCCGTCTTCCTCCGATCGCTTGCTCACTGCGGAGCGTCGTGATGCTCCCGACCCCGTTGTGGTAGATTACTGCACTGCTGCTTCCATCTCTGACAATCTCCATCTAGGTTAAATGGTCAATCTCAATGTGCAGGTTTTTTGATACCTGGTCTACCCTTCCTATTGGCCTGCATACCCTTGGTCTTTTTCCCTCCATCTTCCTGGTTATTATAAGTTCTCAAGGATGTCACGAAGTTTCCGGGTAATGGGGCTGAAATATTGCAACACTCTCCGGAGACCAATGGTTGAAAGCCGCAAGGTGACAAACAGTTTCTTTTTTTTTTTTTTTTTTTATTGATAAAGCTTGCCAACGCTCGGCACACTGAGACATTGGTAGAAACAAACACAAAATACAATTTTTAATGTGACAAGCACTTATAGGCAAACATAGCATACATATATAGAGATCATAAAGAGATTATTAAACAAAACAAACATTACAAAACAAAAACAATTGCCTATCAAAGAAAAAATTCTGATTACAAAAAACCAAACAAAAAAAACAAAACAATTACTTAGCAAAGAAAAAATTCTAATTACAAAAAAAACTAAACAAAAATCCATTTTATACTGTGAGGTGAGCAACTATGTATATCCAGACCTAGCTCGTTTATAAGTATGCTTAATCTGGACATCGGTGAGTTTTGACCAAATCGCGTTCTACGGAAAGGAGGGACAAATGGAACAATGGGATGCCGGGGGTATCGAGAGGGTACACGAAAATTAAATTTAGATAGGAGGTTCGGGCAATCAATCAGATTATTGAATATCTTAAATGCAAACGATATATCAATTGATTTTCTGCGATTCTCCAGTGACAACATGTTAAAGTGCGCCAGCCTCGTTTCGTACGTTGGCAACTTTTTTTTCGAGATGCCACTGGAGAAAAGCAGATGCCACAGTAACCTCTTTTGTACTCTCTCGAGTCGTAGCATATGCGTCGCATAATGCGGCCTCCATACAACTGTCCCATATTCTAGAATGCTCCGCACGAGACTGTTGTATACTAGAATTTTCGATTTGGTGCTTCGAAACCCTTTTGTATTCCTTATGACAAAACCAAGCACTCTAGAAGCCTTCTGAATTATAAAGTCCTGGTGTTCTGAGAAAGTGAGCTTATTGTCAAAAAGTACCCCCAAGTCACGAACCACTCTTTCCTCTCGAAGTAACGAGCTACCCATATGATAGTTGTAAACTATAACATCCCTCTTTCTAGCAAAACGAACGAAATGACACTTTCGGACATTCAGTTCCATACCACTGGAGACACACCATGAAATCACTTCATTCAGATCAGATTGGAGCATCGAGCAATCCTCGAAACCACTGATAACACGACAAAGCTTGAGATCGTCTGCATACATGAACTCCTTAGAATGCTTAAAACAAGTTGTTAAATCATTTACAAATATATTAAATAGTATTGGCCCTAGATGAGAGCCCTGCGGTACACCGGAGGTTATGTTCTGTATAACGGAGCTAAAGCCATTAACGACAACAAAAAAATTGCGATTACTTAAGTAAGATTCAATCCATTTAAGAAAAGGTGGTGATAAGCCGTAGCTAGATAACTTATTCAGAAGTATAGAGTGAGGAACTCGATCGAAAGCTTTGCTGAGGTCTGTGTAAATCGTGTCAACTTGGAGACCACGATCCAATGCATCACTTATGAATTCAGTATACTCAACTAGGTTAGTTGTGGTTGATCTACGTCGCATAAACCCATGTTGTGATGAAGCAATTAACTGTTCAAAATGTTTATTAAGATATGGACATACGAGAGACTCAAGTATTTTAGCAAGGGAGGAAAGAATAGAAATAGGTCTATAATTCGCTACCAGCTCTTTTTCCCCCGACTTATGGATAGGTACCACTTTAGCCGTTTTCCATTTGTCAGGAAAAACTCCTGAGGAAAGAGATTTATTGTATATTGTAAGTAGAGGTTCAACCAAATACTTAGCACATTTGCTTATAAAAATGGGCGGGATATCGTCAGGGCCAGCTCCGTTATACTGGTCCAAGTGCATTAGTTTCCTAAGAAGAGTTTCATAATTCAAAACCGGCGGACACAAGTAAAAAGCACTATTATCCAGTTTAGACAATAAGGATTTCTGTTCCTGGTTTTGGCTAAAATTAATGTTGTTACTAGGAGTGTAAACCGTTTTAAAATGTGTGGAGAAAAGTTCGCAGACTTGGTAACCGTCAGAGGTAGAAGTACATCCATCAGACATAGCCAAGGGGTAAGAACTAGTGCCGCAGCGTTTGTTTTTTACATATGACCAAAAATATTTAGGATTTGTGTCTATTTTGTTTTCTATATCTGAAATATACCGCTTATAGTAATCACTGGCCATTTTCTTGCATCTTTTACTTAGTAAAGTCAGTTCTAACCCGTCCCTTGCGTTTTTATATTTTTTATAACGTAGTCTTATTTTATTCTTCTCTTTTAAAGTTCGAATTAAATTTCGATCAAACCATGGAGGATAGTGATTTTTACTAGGTTTGCTTAAAGGGACGTACTTATTGATTATATCTCGTATGTTCAAATAAAAAACATTTACCATCAAGTCGACATCGTCAATTCCAGCGAAAAGCATCTCCCAATCGCACTTTGTTAACTCAATAAAGATATTGTCATAGTTAGCTTTACGGAAATTACGTTTAGTCGTGACTATGTTAAAAGGTAATTCAGGATTGCTGGCTAGGGAGATTTCAATATCCAAGGGAGGATGTAGTTTATCTATAACGCTCAAAACACCACATGAATGGCTCACCTCACACAATGGCATATTAGTAAGTACAAGGTCGAGAATTCTGTTACAATTATTAAGTATAGAATTGTGTTGCTTTAGATTATTAGTATCTATGAAATCGATAAATGGTTTACATGAGGGAGGGACATAAAATTCACCACTAGAATTGCTCCAGCGTATATCTCTTAAATTGAAGTCACCGACAATACAATGATGTACAGAGTATTCGAAAATTTTATTGCAATTTGTGGTAAATTTTTTTAACATAGAATAGTTGACGGGTGGAGGAAAGTAAACTACACAGAAATCAATTTGATGAAAGGAATGCGGCGCCGGCAGTTCCACTCGAACCCAAATTTCTTCGATATCGGATTCCCAACTAATCATTCTTTTAGATTTAATTTTCTTTGAGATGGCAATAATGGTGCCACCTCCATCTTTTTTGTGAGAGTTTAAGGTCTCAGACCGATCCCGCCTGTACACCACATACCGTTCATCAAACAGCTCTGAGCTACAGACCGAGTCATTTAACCATGATTCAGTTAAAACTATAATATCATAATTGTTACAGACCACTTGAGAGTAAAAGGAATGCGTTTTTGTTCTTAAACCTCTAACATTTTGGTAATACAAACTTAAACCAAACATACAGATCTTATTTGTTATTGTTGCTGTGGGCGTTAAGGCAACCTACTCTAAACAATTAATAGTGTCCATATTGCGCACCAAGATGTAACTCGAATCATCGGACCTTCTTAAATATATGCGGCCATTGCGCACCCACACATACTTATATCCCAAGGTTTTCGCCTTCAATCTAGCAGCCGCATGTAAGGCTTTGTTAGCTGGCGATAGGTGCTCACTGATGTAAATCGGTGATGGTTTGCCAGGCAAGCCGAGAACTGTTGTGCTAAGCTTATTACTTAAGTTGTTCCTGTTGTATCTCGACACTGAAGCCAGTAGGTTGTCACGAATACGCGGGGACGATAATTGAACCACTATAGATCGCGGGCGAGTACTGGTACGGCTAGCCTTTGCGGTGCGTGTGAAGCTTAAAATATCTTTGTCATGCAACTCACAGCCCACTGCCTTACTAAGCATAGAGACCGTCTCTAACAGGTTTTCATTTTTGTTTTCAGGAATGCATTGTATTTCAATATTACTATGACGCAGATATTGTTCTGTATTATCGCAACGCAGCTTAAGATCTTTGATGCAGCCTTGAAGATCTTCTCTTTCCCTTTCCAGTACAGTTACTTTAGACTTAAGGATCTCGCACTCGTTTCTGAGTTCAACTTGTTGTTCTAAAATTAGTTTAGCTGACTCGCTCATGGCAAATAATTGTTTCGTGAAGGGATCCATTTCTTTCTGGAGGACGTTTGTTATGCTTTCGTTAATTTTACAAAATAAGTCCTTCAAGGTATCTTTAAAAACGTCCTGAACGATGTTATGAATATCCTCACGGGTGATTCCTTGCTCACCAACTACGATTGGCGACTGGGATGCCATTCGCTTGGTCACTCTCGAAGTGTTGACGTTACGGACTGGAGTATTGTCATTGTGCAACCCTTTATATAATTTTAGCACACATTCAGGACAAGTCCATACATTTTTCATCTCAGAACTAAAAGTGCTATCATCAAGAGACATGCACGCATAATGGTATCTCATTACGCATTGAGAACAAGCAAGGTTAGAATCATTGTTTCCTTCAATGGGCACACAACAACCCCAGATGACACCGTCCATAGTTAAGTTTGATTAAGATAACGAGAAAGGTAGAAATGACGGGTAAAAAAAAAAAAAAAAAAATTGTCGCCAAATTAATATCTGTGAGGGTATTTTTGTAATATAAATTGTTCAGTATATGTATTTCACTAATTTCTCAATAAATCGGGATGCCTGAGAAAGAACTCCAATGTATGTTGTTTACAGTACCTTATTAAAGTAATGGATGCACTTTTCAATAGGATTCACTTTGTATTTACTAGTTTATTGAATTTAACAATACTTCACACAACCGCTCGTTAGCGCCTGACGGACGAAAATAATTCTTTTAAATAGACATAGACATAACATTTATAACGAACTAAAAAACAAACAAAATAACAATAATCAAAGAAGAAAATATAATGAGAGTTATTAAAAAAAATCCTTTTCCCATTCGGTTCGTTTCAAGTGTGCAATGCGTGTGTGCTGTGATTGGAATTGAATTGATTAAAATACATTAGTTATCTTCATTTTATAAGTAACACTATCAATAATTATCTTATTATAAGAATGTACCTAAGAAGTAAGCGGAAACGTTAAATTCCGGTCAGAATGAAGTTAAGCTTTCCATTGGGGAAATTTTTAAAATGCGCACGGCTTCGGAATAAGTAATCGCCTAGTCTTTCATCGAAGATAAATGATTTTGTAATTTCTCTAAGGGTGTTAAGTCGATGAAGCCATTTTTCCTTAGTGCACTGCGAGAAAATGACACAAAGATTGATGTTCATTTAAGCTATGATCGATCATGCGAACCTTGTATGACGTTTAAACACTCTAGCGAAAATTCTTGTTTGCAATTCTTAAAACCAACTTTTAAAATCGATAAATGTAGTGAAGTCAACTGAGACTTTTTATATATCTATACAATGAAAAAAGGAAATGATGACTGATTTTAATATATTCTCTTAGTAATGTAGTGACAGTAATCTTTAATCTTCTTTCCTACATTATTTTTTTTGTCTATATATTTTTACAATAACAATATCAACATTGTATTGCAACTGTAAAGGTAATCTGATACAGGGATCAAATAAAAAAAATATTTAGACCGTAAATTCCTTACTTAGTACAACACAATTATTATTGAAACGAGATTTTTGCCTTTTCAACCTTCAAAAAAGGTTTGATCTGTATGTAATATTTAGTTCATACTAAATATTACATACATACAAATATAGATCATCATTGATCTATATTTGACTTTAAGTCATATCGATATGTTTTGAATTAAGTATATTCCTACATAGAGACCTTTTCAAGTAACGTAAAGTCAAAATCAGTGTAGTAGTTATCGATATTGACGCATTTATATTGAGAGAGAAATTTTGAATTTGTTGACAGGTTTAAAACTTTATTTTTTATAAATTAATTTTCTCATCGAAACTCTTCAAATGTCTGACACAAACGAAACCGAAATAAATGTACAACTCACTTGTAATAAAGGTCAACAGTTTTTTACATGAAATATTTTCCTAGTAGGCTCTTAGGAGCTATAGGAATTAAGATCATTAACTGGAATTATTACTTCGTGGATTTCAACGTGCCAACAATTCAAGGCTGAAATTAATTTTGACGTGTACCGTCGTCGAAGTACTGAAGGGGTTTCATTCTATTGCGTGTTACACTTGTGAAAACGCGGGGGGCGTTTAAGCTTACAGATAATTAGGAATTCACGTTATACGTATACTTTTGATATATAAAAAATATTTATTTATGCTTCATATTAATATTTATTTTATTGTGCGATGTAGGTATATACAACGTATGACACACATAGGACTAACATACATACTGAACTGCCCTGCCTTATTTATACTAATACTAAGTTTTTAAACCTTTTTTTATTACTGTTTATGTTTAAATCTTTCATAATTTTTATAAGCAATGTAGACAGCTGTTCTGTTCCTAACAAACGTTGACTTTTGGATCTAAGGTAAACTGGTTCGTTTGAATATTATGATATCAGGGATGGAAAACGCCGCTTATTTAGGCTAACACTATTCGTTTTAAAACATTTATTAACTATCGAATTGTAGTTTGTACTCAACTAAAGGTATCTTTGATATCATACACGTATTAATTTATAATTAATAATGTTTGTCATTCTAATTCGTATATTCCTTTAATTTTTTAATAATTATAAAATGTATATCTCAGTTATGAGAATTGAAGTTCCGATAGTTTATGATTGATTTAAGTAAGCATCGGTCAGCGGAATATATTTTTGGTTTCAAATTATAATGGCTTAAAGCTCTTAATACTGTATAAACAATACCAACGATAAAATATAAAATTTCAATCAAGTGTTGGACTGAGGTAACTGTTGCAAGCGTCACAAAAGATGTAGGTCTCTAACTAAATTTTACAATTTCCAAAGATTTATTCACTAATTTCCTTAAGAATGGACGCAACGCGACTTCAATCTTCTAGCACCTAATAAACACAGCTAAGAGTTTAATTACGCTCCTAATTTAAATGAAGCAACACAACACCTATTAAAACTCACCCTCAATTTGACGAAGCCCTATAAACGTGGAATTGTATAATAAATATCTTTAAAAGCTTTCTCAAGTTGGTAATTGTACCGTTTTTCGAATAACAGCGAAATGCAATTTCAGTACATTGTAGCTATTAACAGTTATGGCATTACAGCTTAACCCTACGTGTTTGTTGATTTTGTTTATGGTTTTATTATTTTTACGGGTTTACCGGATATAATAATAGAAACTGTGTCACTGGAATTGGTATCATCTCGGCGGCTTTTATAGCTATGGTTTCTTTTGCTGATATTTTTTTTCATATATGTTATGAACATGCTTAAAATGTACGATTTATCATAATATCTGCAGCATGCTATTTGTAACGCGGGCAAAAACGCTGCGCATAGTAAACGCTAAACATTATATATACCCAATTTTTTTCGTTTTGTTTTATCATTAATTCTAGTCTGACCGTGACAGCACTATCGTTGCTTACTTTATAAAAGTACTGTGAACCACATCTTCTCAATCACCCCGTTTATTAAGATAATTAGTGCAACATGCGATACATTGAACGAATTTTTTTTCAATACTCTCACAATTATTATATTATTAGGAAACACAAAAGATTAGAATGTGTAGGTAGTCAAATCGCGACGGTATTCAAAGGTTTTTTTAAAAAGGAAAACTTTATTAAGTAAATTACACTTAATATTCTTAACTTATAGTCGATATGAGACTCTTATTCTAAGTTGGTCGATGTTAGACCCTAATCCTAAGGTGGTCGATGCAAGACCCTATCACTATGGTGGCCGATATTAGACTACCTTTAATATAATTATAATCTTACAGCTAAAACCCCTTACATGATAACTTTGATTCGTGGTACACAATGGAATAATAAGACTAAGCATTGATTGCATTAATGCTTATAGTGCGTTTTGGGTATCTGTGTGACATTGTAACTTTTCCCTCCTTAAGCTCGAAATCATCTGAAGAACAATTTTTCGGAGGATGGTTTCGGCCTTGAAATATTATACATGTTTTTATCTTTTTGTATGCCAGAAAGGATATAAGACTTAAAATTAAAATTACATATAGAATTATTGTCCCTAAACTGACACTATTGGTTTTCACTACACTATCACTTTGATTTTCACTGTTTTGTAGGGCGTATGATAATACTTTTAAATTGGTTAAATCAACCCCATTCAGCTTAACAGGATTAATGTTGCTCTGGATACTGATCTTCAAATTTTCAGGTAAATTTACTAGCGGCAGCTTTTGAGATATAAGCTTCTCACCGTTACTGCTATGTATTCTTAAATTGTGATTTGCAATGTTATATTGGCATTTATCTTCTATGGTTAATAAGTAAGTATTTATGAGAGTGTAATGTAAAATTTCATTATCACAGGTTCTAACCAGATCAACAGGTGATTTAGAGTAGATTATCCATCGGTTAATCTGTAAAAGTTCTACTTTAATTTCTTCGAATTCTATTGGAATTTGTTTGCAAGAGACGTTGTGAGAATATTTCATCAGGTCCAGGATACAAGTGTCTTCAACAGGTACCATGGTCTGCAGCTCATCACAGAGGTATATTTCTTCTTCTATATTCTTACATGGTGTCGACAGCGATTTCGCTTTCAACCCCTTCGCAATAAGGTAAGGATACTTGGGTAATATTATTAAGGTAAGGTTTGTTTCAGGTTGGGTGATAGGTAAGGGTACAATTTTATAATAAAAATAAGTTTCTTTCTTAACTAAGGGTATTTCTAATACTAAAGTAATAACATTGTTCTTAAAATACGATTTCAATGTCATGGACTGTTCAATTCTTACAATATTTTCAGGAATTACTTTAAATATCAGCTTATCTGTTTTCTTTACGATTCTAAGTACATTAATGAGTTCATTAGTATTAATTATAGATTGATGTAATACGCCCATTCTACTGAATGCTAAAATGTTTTCAATCTCGGTCAATTTTGTGTAAATTATTTGAAAATTATGTAAGAAGGAATTATAGATATGTGTTATTTGGTTAACATGTGAAATAATTGAAATGTCTTTAATATTTTTATTAATTTTATTAATTGCATCACTTAATTGTTCGAGATTGTTTGTAATATTTATAGTAGAGTTTGCAACAAGTCTTATCATTTCGGATATAACAGTAGTTTTCTTTTCCAGAGAATGTTCACGAGATTTTATATTTTTTATTAAGTTGTCATATTTAATAGCATCATCGTAATCCAAATTTCCTGTTATCATTTTAACTAGAGATCCCAAAGGATTAATGAGTCCTCTTTTCTGTCTATTAATTGGTACAATTTCTGAATATTTGTTCAATGTGATATTTAACATATAATTAACTTGAAGCTTAACATCATTGAAGTATATTAACGAAGGGCTACTGGTATTTAACTGTAATTCTACTATTCTATTTAGTTCTATATACCTATGCATATTAAATTCTAATTCTTCCTTAATAAGTTTAATATCTAATGTCTTAATTACTATCCACTTATCATACGTAATCATAGCGGTTCCTTCTCTAAGAGGGAGAACGCCTGGATTCTTCTCAACCTTTTGAAGTTGAAGGGCCCGGATCGTTACTGCTTGGGTCACTAGCAGGACGAACCTGTGGGGGACGTTTTATGTCTTTTATTGGAACATTTTTATCTTTTGTGCTAGTTTCTACCAATACTACATTTCTTTTTATTTTACCCTTAACTTTTGCTTTTTCATACCTGGGCTTATCCTTGCTTCTACGTCGATTTATGCCTTTAATAAAAACATTATCGCCTTCATTTAAATCAAAATTAGTTTCTCCTACTCTACTTTGTTGAACTTTTTCTTTCCTAGTTCCTATTTTATCGGTTAAGTATTTGTATAAGTAGTGAGTTCTTTTTGCATGATCCCTGACTAATTGTTGAGTATATTCTTTATCAAAATTTAAATTGAATTGATTGTTATTTTCCGTGTGACCAAATACTACTTCAAACGGAGTGAGACCTGTTACTGAATGGATTGTTTGATTATAAGCCATTATAGCATAAGTCATCACTGATGTAGCATCTGTGAATTTATGTTCATATTTTGCAAGTCTATATATTTCTAAAATTGTGGAATGGAATCGTTCTATTAATCCCATTGAGTTTGGATTGTTAGGGGTGCCTATGTGAATGTCTATTTTATACAATGTCATTAAGTCTTTCATGAGTTTATTATTGAATTCAAAACCAGGGTCTGAACTGATTTTAGTAGGTACGCCGTAGAATGAAAAATACTTTATAAGTGCCCTGACTACTTCAGGTGTTGATCTATCTGGGATTTCAAAAGCTTGTGCTAACTTACTAAATGCGTCTAATATGGTTAAGTAATATTTTCCTTCTATGGAGAATAAATCTATAAATAATTCTTGAAAAGGTCTTGATTGAGTTTGTGTAAGTTGTAATTGAGGTTTAAATGGTCTACGATCGTATTTCATACGTTTACAAGTGTCGCATGAATTTATTAAACTGGTTACGGTTTCTTCTAAATTTGTCCAAAAATAAACTCGTTTTAAATGAGAAATTGTTTCTTTAATACCTCGGTGACAGGTTTTGCCTACGTGATACTTCATTACTATTTCCTCTTGTTCTTTTTCGTCAGTGACATTAATTACTCTTTCAGTGCATTCATAAAGCTTTACGGTTTCTTTTCTAAATAATGAAATTAATACTTGTGTGAATAATTGTCGGTGTGCTTTATTTTCGTAATAGATAAAGTATTTAATTTTGGGTCTAATATATTCTTTAAGAAATTTTTTTGTTAACTCGGAATTATCTAGGGGTAAGTGAACCTCTAAAATCTTTTGCTTGGGATGTGAGCGAATTTAAACTGAAAGTTCATTTTTAAACCATGGGTATATTAATATTTGGTTTGGTTTTGTATCTATAGCTTCGTAAAGTATGGGAATGCCATCTGTATCCATATCTTCAGCAGAATGTGCTGTATCTGTACTAGAGTTTATTGTTAATGTGCGTGATGATGACCTGGAATTAACTCGAGATGGAATAGACCTAGATATTTCAGAAAAAGACATAGAGTTACTGTTATCATTTTCAGGTTCTTTACTTTGGTTGTTTTGTCCTAATCGTGTTATTGAATCGGTTAATTCTTGAATATAGTAATCAAGATTTCTATCAGAGTTATCTACATTAACTACCATTGATTGATTATCTTTATCGTTTTTACCTAAAGCATTTAATTTAATACGAGTTTTATGCTTAACTTGATTAGAAAAACTTAATGGTATATGCTCGCTGTAAAAAATATCTCTATATTCAAAACACAAATTATTGTAACTTGTAACCATTAGAGGTTTAGTGAATTTAATTTTATAGTTTTTATCAGATGCATTCTGTATTATAGTGGTAGCATAACCGTTTTCGCATTTTACAAGAGCAGATGGTGTTCTTATACCTTTACCAAAATTAATTGAATTTAATATTGCTTGTCCATTGGGAAGATTAACAGGAACCTTAACACGAGTTTCAGATCGTGCATCAACATGAATGGCAAATGGTGGACTATAAATAATTGGTATTTCTGTGTCACGAGTTTTTAAAATTTGATTTTTCATGTCTATATTAGCGTCAAGTTGTTTTAATAGGTCTGATCCTATTAAACCGCCATAATCGCTATCCACATTATAGATATAAAATTTATGATAATCTGTACTACAAAAAGTTTTAAAGAGGGGTATATAAATTACTTCGTCATGGTGACTCTGTGCGTGTGTACTCACGACTTCGAATGGCTCATAATATTTAAATTCTGTCAAATACTTATTTACTATTTTAGGACTTATAAAGGATCGTGAACTACCTGTGTCTATCATAAACTTACTATTTATTTCGGGGATTTCAATATGTGGTAACTTTAAAGCACCGTGATGATTTAAATGTATTACTTCGGTTAAATTATTTGATGTTCTTGGTGTTATAAAATTTAGCTTAGCTTGAGGCGCCGTTCGCATCGATACATCGTTATCATATCTATGTAACGGTTTTGGTTGATGATTTTGTGGGATACCAAATTTAAATTGTTGTTGATTCGTTGTTTGGGGGAATTGCCTGTATCCAAGTTGAGGTGGTCCACCACCAAACTTAAATTGTGAATTATTAGGATTATTAGGATTATTAGGATTATTAGGATTATTAGGATTATTAGGATTATTAGGATTATTAGGATTATTAGGATTATTAGGATTATTAGGATTATTAGGATTATTAGGATTATATAACCCTTGCCTTTGGTTGGTACCGAATTTAAAATTAGAGAAATTAGGTTTAAATCCTTGAGGTTGTTGTTGTGATTGTATTCCGAATTTGAAATTCATTGGAGGCTTATTTTGGTATTGGGGTAATTGATTAAACTTATTAAAATTATTTTGTGAAAAATTATTTCGTGATAAATTATTTTGTGGTAAATTATTTTGTGGAAAATTATTTTGTGTTAAATTATTTTTTTCATTAATATTTTGAGTATATTTTTGTCTATTAACACTCCGTGATTTATATTGGTTAAGGAAATTTACTTCTTCCATTACTACACTGAGCGCGTCTTCTAGAGTTGTACATCTATGTAATCGGACAACGCGTATCATATCTTCGGGCAAATTGAAAAGGAAAACATTTAAACATGTATGGTTATATATATTCATCTTCGCGTTCTTAATATTCTCGTCCTCTATTAAATTAATTTTTGAAAATAATGTGCTACGGACGCTTTGGATTCGATTACAAAAGCTTAAATATGACTCGCCTTGATTAATTTTAATATTTTCTAATTCAATCGAAATACATTCTTCAGTTCTAGGATCTCCGAAATGTTGGATAAGAGTTGTTCTTAGCTCCTCCCAATTATTGATGTCTTGTCTCTCGCTAATCAAGTGACTTGCCTTACCTCTAAGGCGGCTTGTTATAACATGAAATATGTATATATCTTGTGCTATATTCGGACGTTCTGGCCTAAAGGCTCTAATGACATACTCACTTTTCTTTAAAAATAAATTTAATAGTTTTGTTCCCCATCGAACTTAGGTATGATATTTAGAATATCAGTTGGAATAGTGCGTATTTCTTGCATTTTTAAGAAAAAATATTTATTACAATTAATTAAAAAGTTTAAATTTATATTCTTTACTTACTTACTAATTCAATATAATTTTCTTTTGTTTTCAATTAAAATCTTTATCAACTTAAAATTACTTAAATCTATTTTACACAATACACAGTCAAACGGAAATAAAATGGGACAGGTTGGAATGCGAAGAGGTTTACTCACATAAGTCTGCAACCCATTTCTTCTATTTATAACTGCTGAATCTTCTTTCACTTTTTGACCTTTTACCGTCGAATTACGCGATCAATAATGACTTATTTGTTTGGTCGTAAAATATCCGTTAAATGCGTAAAAACACACGCGCAACCCTACACTCAGACTGATTTTTAGTCTTCACAGGCACAGGATCACGACGGATATCCTACCGGCTGCGCCAGTCAAATCGCGACGGTATTCAAAGGTTTTTTTAAAAAGGAAAACTTTATTAAGTAAATTACACTTAATATTCTTAACTTATAGTCGATATGAGACTCTTATTCTAAGTTGGTCGATGTTAGACCCTAATCCTAAGGTGGTCGATGCAAGACCCTATCACTATGGTGGCCGATATTAGACTACCTTTAATATAATTATAATCTTACAGCTAAAACCCCTTACATGATAACTTTGATTCGTGGTACACAATGGAATAATAAGACTAAGCATTGATTGCATTAATGCTTATAGTGCGTTTTGGGTATCTGTGTGACATTGTAACTAGGTAGGTCTTTGTTGAAATTGATATTTGGCTTTTGACACACCTGACAGTGGCATTTTTGCCGTACCTAGCAGACTAGTCGGTCGGATACGAGGACTTTGGCCATTATCAACATTACATATTCTTTTTGGATTTCTTTGCTTAACATTTTGAGTGGAATATCCACTTATAAACAAGGACTGTCGTAAATGTTTGAAAAATGTACCTCCTGCAAGGTGTGGTTGCATTATTATTGGGCTGAATTGACGGATTCAGACTTTAATTATAATTTTACCCATGGACGGAATAAAATGGAAGTATTCTGCATGTAAGGCTAAAAAGAAAGCTATTCTTTCGACGACCACCTCACCGACGTCCAATTTGGCTTCATCCTTAAATATTTAGGCTTTAATTAACCCTAGACCAGCACGTGGACCACATTGTAATGTAAAGCTTACCGGATGTTGGGTTTTCTAACGCGAGTCACCGGACCTTTCAAAGATAAAACCACATACATTTACAAGTAGCGGCACGAAACTCTAGCGCTGACCGTTACTGCGCAGAAGTAAAAATAAGGTACCTGAGGGGGGCTAGCGGAATGAAGAGCGTCGATTGGCTCTCCAGTCGCATTTTGTCCCCCGCGCGACAGTACACATGCGCAGCAATCCCCTCCACGTATCGGCCAGCGCTAGACTTACGTGCCGCTGCCTATACCTCTAAATTCTTGTGCAGTCACAGTTAATACATTGTAGACAGATGTATTAGTTTCTTTCTCTTTCTATAGTTTCTTTATGAACTCCTTTCCCCTTTCAAATCGTTCTTAAAGAGAAGTATAACAGGGGTTCATTCAAGCGGCGGCTAAATGCGGACAGGCGTGCCCTCCAAAAGGCATCTCTCTTAACATCAAGAGGTGTTGCGGCCAAACCTGTCCAGTTCTTTAAAAAAAGCTCAAAAACGCAAAATACATTAATTAAAATGCGTGATGCAAGTCCCATTATGCAGCTTTTAGTCTCACTTTAACCTAAAAAAGGTTTTTTTTTCTAATAATATTTCTTTCTAATATGAGATTTATTAAAATTTCCAATGATGAAAGGCGGAACCTGAAACTAAAAGGAATAACATAAAATTAATATGTCAATCCCTAACCATGTATCAAAACATTAGAAATGAAAACAATAACATTATTTTAACACAATAACAAAGTGTTATTGAATAGAAGTTGGAAAGCGGTATTTTAATTAAGTGTTCTTTTATATCTACATAAATATTTTAATTTAGAAGTTTTTTGTAGCTAATTACAAAGAACTTTGGGTTTAAACATTTAAAATTACTCTTAAATAAAAGGCCGAAAATACCGAACAATGAAGTTATTGTACACAAATACAAATAAGCCATCTGAAATTCATTGAGTCGTAATGTCATTCTAATCCAAAGTATTGTTCGGATTCATTGTAACATCAAGTATCATTCTGTATTAATAATAGGCAGAGAGCCACTGCAAATGAGGAACAATGGAATGCTGTCCGTAAATTATAACAATAGCGAGTTATAATGGCCATTTTGATAGAAAAGCTATAAGAATTATTGATGGTTATGTATCAAGTTAAACAAAAAAGTTATCAATATTTTATTTATTAATAGCCACACCAACAGGGCCACCAAAAACTAACATGGCTTATTTAAGGGTTCTTAAATCTAAGTGACACTTCAATATAAGGTTTGACGACCTATTGGACATTATCGGAAACGAGAATGTGGTTACAATTTATGTGGCAAAAACTAAACGGCTCATTTTGGTTTCAAGCGTGCGATGATGTGCAACAAGGCGAGATTTGAAGATGTATTCTGTATTTGTGTTTGTTTTCTGCGATCTCCTGTGACTAACTGAAATTTAGCGAGGTATTTTTACAGTTACATATATTTTGCAATTATTTATTTATTTTCCATATCGTATATATCAAATATAATAAAGCATTACGGCTGCATTTTTAAACTGTAAACAGTAATAACGCATATAACGTTATAAGCATCGAATGAACTGAAATCCCCCATTCAGTTAAGACAAATACTTAAACCAAAAATCGTGTTTATTTTAACATGCGGGTAGTGCAAAAATATTTTAAAAAGGCCAGCCTATCATACCACAACTACAATGTCGAAGTTGACATAAAATAAAAATATTCCTATATCGTTGTTTCACTGTCGCAGATTCAATGTTTCAAGTCCTGAATTTTTTATTAAAAATAATTTTAAGTTGTCCTAAGAAGATGTTGCTGCAAAATAGTAGGTATAAAACCTGGACTTAATAAAAAGGTTTTTTACTACCGTGATATTCCACGTAGGTATGTTTCGAGGCTTCAATGATTAATGAATAAAATTCATTGTTTAAACGGAACATTTTATTACCGTCCTTTTTCATTTTGACCCATTTTCCGATACCGATAGAATTTGTTTTCATACGACGCAAACAAATAATTTCTACTTTTAAAAGACAACATACCACCACCAGCCATACGAAAAAATACTATTGAATTTATGAACCTAAACTTATCAGCATCTCAACTGGATTTTCTTAAGAAAGCTCATGGTAGACCGCTAGAATTTATTGTTTTTTTTTATTATACCCTATGTCTTGTTTTATGCCTTTTTTATGCAAAGAGAATGTATCGCATTATCACTTTTTATTGAACACCCTTCTAACGTTGTGTATAAAACTTGCAGATCATAATATATTTTGGAACCAGAAGGCTAAACCATGCCGGTTAAATGCTCAATGCGGTTACGTAAAAGCACATGGTATTTCAGAGGGTATTAAGCAAGTATTGCTTTATTTATTTTTTAAGTATAAGGTAAGCTTTTGCTCCCTGGAAACAAATTCGTTAGTTCCTTATTAATCGGATTTGAATGAATTCATGTTTAATTAAGGCAGTCTCTTATATTGTATTGGACAAGTTAGTTTTCGTACTCATCTAAAGTAACTGTAACTGCCCACGGTATTAGCAAATATAGTTTAATTTTACAATAACCCATTGAAATAAAACACCTTTAACGCCAAGTTACTATAATTAATTACATAACTCGACGTTTCGCGTCCTTTTCCGCAACAGGACAATGTGTTCAGTGAGGAAGTATATAATTATAACATAATTTAATTAATATAATTTTTTTTTATTAAGGTGATAATAATATAATACGTGATACCGCCCCGCCGCCTATGGACACTCTCATAGCCAGAGCTCGCGAGTGCGTGGCCGGCGTTTTAAGAAATGATACGCTCTTTTCTTAAAGAAACCTAGAAAGTCAAATTGTAAAGAAAAAAATCTACAGATCGACACAACAAACCTACGAAATTAATTATTTGCTTATATGTTTCATGTACTATTAAAAGCCAAGCAGACCATTGTTATTCTAAAGAAAGTATATAAAATATAATTTCATTTTCACCGAAAATCGAACTCAAGACCGACTCAAGTTAGATACCTATGTGATAGTTAGATAATGTGTTCATAGATACTAAGCCATTAATTCGGCATGCATCTGTCCGGGTTAATGAAGGTATTTTACAGTACGGAAAGCTGAGAAGAATAATCCCGTTTAAAAAAGATCGGTTTCCCAAATCTCTAATTCTGCAAACCTTTACGTCCGTTGCGATAGACAAAACTAGCTTTTGAAGTCATATAACGAACTTTGATAATAACAACCTAATAATTTTAGTATTCAAAGTATTATCCTTTTTGCTTAGAGGATAAAGCACCTTCCAATCTCGAAAGTGATTTTAAATTTTTGGGATCCCATAACTATAGCTTTAGCGCTTCCGAAAACTATATCCTAGAAATCCCTTCTCATAATCCCCCCTCCTTTCTTGGCGAGTCCTTTAAGGTCTTTGTTTGTTCATGTTTAGTTTCTTTTTTTCTTCTTATTAACTATATGTAATATATGTATTTTTGCACTTCTTGTCTACCTTATGTAATTTAATATATTTTTTTTCTTTTTCTCACAGTGGTTGCCTGAAGAGATCGCTCGAAAGCGATAAGGCCGCCAGTTGCCTTTCCTTTACAAGTAATTATGTTCAATTTTTATATTATAATGCAACAAAGTGTACATAAATAAATAAAGCATGTATGAACATCAACACAACATTTACCACAGGAAATACAATTGTGTGTACTATTTAATGATTTTAGAGCAATAGGGATATCTGTTAGTGAAGTAGCTTCAAAGGGTTATTACTTACATATTCAATCAATCCCTCCGATGTTGATAAATGGATAATGTCACTTGCTTGATGGATGCGCCCCATTCATACGAACCATGGACAGGTTCTTAAATTGATGAATTTCAAACGAATTTAACTTATAGAATTCAATATCCGTTTGATTCTATTTTGCTATTCAATAGGCGCGAGTGAATACTCTTAAAGTTGCGTAACTACTTACGAGTAGCTCTTAACAAATAAATAGTTGTAGACCACAAGCCCATGAACAAAAAATACCTGTGAAATGACCCAACGTGAATTACGCTTAGAAGGCTGTTACTATGTATATCTGAAAATAGCTCTGAGCACTATGCCGTCATTTCTGAGCGGTACATGTGAGTACGTGAGTGAATGGACTTTCTCAGGTACAATTGGGGAATTTCGACTAATTATTAATGTACGGCTTTGTTATAAGTGTATAGATGATTAAAAATAAATGTCAAAAAACTTAGTGCCGTACTAAAGTGATGGTACCGGAAGTTGGTGCAAATTTTTAATTCGACGACAGTTGCAGAAGCAATATAGGTCATTTATTACTGTACGGCATTTGTGTGATTCCTTTTGGACACATATACAGATACTTTACCCGTAAACGCCGTACATATTTCCAGCGGAGCGGTCGAAAGCCAAGGGTCGCAACATATCTCTGATTAGAATATAGGTGATGATGATATAGAACAACATAAAATTAAATGATCTTGAGAGTTCTTCACAAATAGGTAACATTTTAGCATGCCGTACATTTTACGATCCGGCAATCGTTTGTTTTGCCATGTATATTATTTCTAGGAAACATTTTTCAGTTCAATAAAAATAACTATCTACAATAATAATATATAATAAAAAGTAGGGGTTGATTGTAGAGGGGTGGAAATTAAGGGTTGTATGTATTTTTGTATGTTGTATCATAAAAAAAAAGTTGGGGTGGACACTTAGGGGTTAGAAAGATAGATAGCAGCCGATTCTCAGATTTCTTAATATAAATATAAAATTTCATAAGAATCGGTCGAGCCGTTTCGGAGTAGTATGGGAACGAACATTGTGACACGAGAATTATTGTTATGATATGATATTATTAATATTTAATATATTAGATAACCTGTAGGTTTAATCGAATGGCCTGAATAAAAATCTACGATGCCTGATGCCATATCTATTTAAACAATTTTTTTTTGAATGCCTATATTTTTGTAGTGTTTGTTAAATATGAAAGTAAAGTAGGTTTCTCGCGTTGAAGAAAACACTTCATCAAAATGTACCAAACATAAATAAACCTCAATTAAAAGCGTTGTTGTTCAGATATTTCATTATCACTTTATTTTGACAGGAAAGCTTACAAAAAGCACTTTGGAGTTTTGTAAAATAAATATCTTGGAAGAAGATAAACATTTGGCATTACGAGTTATTTATGGGAATTGTTGAATTTTGGAGATTCTATTTATTGGTGATGACGAAGGTGACTATTTGTGTTTAAAACTCAAAGGAACTTTAAATTGTCTCAATGATTTTATAATTACTGTCAATTTTAATATTTTTTATTAAAAATTACCTAAAAACACATTCTTTAAAAGATTTATAAAAAATATGTATTACGAAACATTTTTAAACAAATATCACTGTTTTTACAAAATACATATATACGCCATACTGCATATGGTCACTTCTATCGCGATAGTAGCATCTTAGTTGCCAGTAAATGGCTAGCTAGGTTCTAGTCGCATGTGGTAGTGCTGTATCAACTAAGGTGTCTTTTGCATCGGAGACCAGGGTTTAATTTGGGTCGGTTTTTTATAGAAAAGGGGGCAAACGGGCAGGAGGCTCATCGGAAGTTAAGTGATGCCCATGCCCATTCCAGAAGTCTCGCAAAGGCGTTGTCGCCCTTTTAAGAAATGATCGCTCCTTTCTTAAAGGACCCTAAGTCGAATTGGTTGGCTTGCTAGACTAGCGAAGAACGACGCAACAAAGCTACGATAATTATTTCCTTATCAGGAAAATATTAAAGGAATCATGAGGCAATTAAAGACATTAAGCTTTCGATTAGGTGATGGTAAAGTTTAACCAAATTGAGACTTAGGTACAGCTGTTAGTTTTGTAATTTCACAAAACTAGGCCATGGAGGTATTATGTATCAGTTAAACTTTATTATTACATTAGCATTCAAACTTTGATAACGTTCCTACCGTATATTAAATTATAAAGATATGTAAACTAATAGAAATCTTTCTTTTCTGTATTTTTTTTAAATAAGTAGGTTTACACGCTGGGGCTTTTCTCGCACATCTTATAAGCATCGCAATACAGCGAGGACATGGTGCCAGCATTAATTATTCTGCTACAGTGCATAATCTTTTTCAATTTTAAGTCCCGAATAATTCACATTAGAAAATAAAAACAAAACAATTTCTAATACAAAATGTTCATCGGTTTCGTAACTGTCATGCCAGGGGGTACGAAGTTCGAGTTAGCTAAATATATATAAAACTAGCTGATCCGGCAAACGTCATTTTGCCATGTATATCATTTATAATAAAAAATAGGGGTTGATCGTAGAGGGGTGAAAGTTAGGGGTTGTATGTATTTTTTAATGTTGTATCATAAAAAAATAAAAAAATAAAAATTTATCAAAAAATTAAAAATAATAATTTAGGGGTGGACTACCCTTAACATTTAGGGGGATGAAAAATAGATGTTGTCCGATTCTTAGACATACCCAATTAGCACACAAAATTTCATGAGAATCGGTCAAGCCGTTTCGGAGGAGTTTAACTACAAACACCGCGACACGAGAATTTTATATATTAGATATATCTTAATATGAAATGTCTCTTAATAATTTAAAGGTGCGATAATTTATTTTACTCGTTTAGGTCTTGTGTTAAAGAAGTGGCAATCAATTTGCACTACTTGCAGCTTTTCCTAATTAAGAGAACGTTTCTCAGAAGTGCCAGCAAAAACTCTTGTTTCCTTTAAAACTCTTAGCAGCTGCTAATGAAAGTAATGAAAGCTTTCATTTATATATTTTCATATTATGAGAAAGGTTTTAAATAAGGCTAGTTATTGTTTCCTGTGTTTAAAACAAAGTTCTAATTCGGGTCAGTGGTTTAAGATAAAATAAATACCTTATATAAGTAGCAGATGGTTTAGTGCGACTCTCAACCAACAAGTTGTGTATTTAAATCCGGCTGTGAACCATTAGATTTACTAATTCGATTTTGTCATTACGTTCGAAATTTAATTTTAACTAAACACCTGCATAAATTAAGGACACGAGAACAAATTTTTTTTTTTAATATATAATATACAAACGAGCCTACGTAACCCTCCAGCCATCTGTCCAATTTTTTAATCTAGTCCGATTCACACAGCACTGGTCACAGGTAGGTAAATAATCTTTCATAAGTCCGAATCGTTGTTGTTGTTTTTTCGTCCTAGAAATATATTAATGGCCATGTGTAATGCCTTTTCAGAATCCCTATTAATTGCGACAAAACTTGTAATACAGGGTCACAAAATTACTCTACCGAAAGTAGAGTAATTTTTTTTCACAGTGGGGTCCGAAGTAAACGAAAAGTTTTGATTTAAAAAAAGTTTATATCGTATAACTTAATATTATCTTCAATACACTCAATAAATAACTAAAAATAGTATGTCTAACGCAAGAACTCATCAGTACCAATCTAGTGGATATTATGAAAAATATACAGGTGTAATTTTTTTCGAATTTTAATAAGAATTAGTAAAAAAGAGTCTCTTTCTTATAAAACGCAAAATAAATTATAACTCTGCTGGGGTTGAGCTTAGAGACCTCCCGTAGAACAATTTTCTGCAGCTGATGACCTCATCTATCCCCTATTTGCGTTTGATCCACGACTTTTTGACCACCCTGTATATAAAACATGAAATGCAATCCACCCAACTTTGCTTTTACGTACACGAGTACGTCATATGACAATTTCACTGTAGCTGCTTCGTCTAAGAACACATAATATTTTAAATTTTCCACGAAATATTTTTCTGTAACAGATGAGTTAAATGGTTGTCGTGGAAAATGTATTTTAAAGTACACTATATGATGGTCGTTTATTAAACCGTGCTCTATCTGAAGTATTCAGATTTTATTTAGCTTCGAGCGGTTTCAGACGAACGTGTAGGTCATGGAAAATTGGAGCAGGGTTAAGTTTAAAAGGTTTGACCTTTTATCAATACAAACTAAGATTGAAAATGCAAAATTAATTTAAGAATGACCCTGTTTATGTATCGATGTTAGATACAAATTGATTATAATGGTTTCTATATATTTTATTACATCATTTAAAATATATATGAATCATCAATGCGTGGCTACCATTGTTATTATTAAGTACATGATTTACGTAGTATAAAAAATGTAAGCAATGCGGCCCATTTAGTCAATTTGACATACACGGTTGACTTTTGAAGCAGTTAATAGCTATACGAGTACATATATTATTTTTAATATTAGCTTTTAGATTTTTTTATAGTTATGATATTTTAGATGTTAGTATTGTAATTGTATTAGTCTTAAAATAAAAAAAAAATCAGTGGCGCTACAACCTTTTTACGTCTGGGCCTCAGATTTACGAATCTGTTTCATGATCATTTGTCATAGGCAAGTAGGTGATCAGCTTCCTGTGCCTGACACGCGCAATCGACTTTTTGGGTCTAAGGCAAACCGGTTTCCTCACGATGTTTTCCTTCACCGTTCGAGCGAATGTTAAATGCGCACATAGAAATAAAAAATAAATAAAATAAAATAAAATATTTATTTGTTTTCTCTCACACAAAAATACATACACAAAATACAAATTTCAGCATTAACAGGCAAAATCTGTGTGAGAGACTGGCGACTGTACTAGGATACCTGTATTACAGATTGCCAGTCCCTCCGCATCCGGACCGAATGGAATTTAAGTAGGTACATCAATTTGATCGAGAGACTATTACAAATATTACAAATATTACAAATATACTCACATTTAAGTGGGTGTGTGTGATGGTGCATGTATGGTTTAGTGTATGTAAGTGTTAATGTATGTATGTGTTAGTGAATTTATGACTTAGTGTATATATGTCTTAGTGAAGCATATATGAGCATGGGTGATAGTGTACCTATGTACTCGTATACATAACGTGTTAGTGTTAGGTATTAGCTGAGGACTACTAACAACTTCTCAGTCCCCTCGTAGTCTAGATTTTTAAGCCATTTGACTGTGGCTTTTTTACACTCATATTTAGTAAGCGGATATATGTTGATCAACCTGTTTATCTTGTTATATAGGTGACAGCCCATAAAACCAAAAAACCTTCTTGAGAAAGCTGTGGACCAACGGGTATCTGAGGTGCAGACTTTATATTTGCATCGTTTGTTGTCATTCAAAGAAGGATCATAGCGAGTTATGGAGTGTTGTTTGAGCACAGTGTTCAGTATAAATAGTTGACGAACACTCAACACGTCAGATAAAAGATATAGATCTTTGGTAGGGTAAAAAAATGGTTTAGAATAACTTACTTTCAATAACGCACGCTGAGCCCTCTCCAGTTTTATAAGATTAGTTTTACAAGCCCCTCCCCAGACAGTAACACAATAGCTTAAAACGGATTGGCAGAGGGATTGATAAACCATTTTAATTATCGATTTTTCAGCAATATTACGGAGATTCTTAAAGGTGAAGATAAGTTTCCGAGTTCGCGATAGTAGCAGGTCAATGTGGTAGTTAAACTTTAGCGTGCTATCAACAACGACACCTAGATACTTAGTATTGTTGGCAACAAAGATCTTTTGACAGTCACAAGAATCAGTATCAGAACATACATGAGCAGTTAAACCAAGGTTAGTACTAGAACCAGGAGTTTTTATATAGAACGGTATACATTTAGTTTTATTGACATTGATAGTTAGGGCATTCATTCTGAGCCATTTGTTAACAACGTCGAATCCTCTTTGAGCAATGTCGACAGTATCTTTCCAGCTATCACCATGAAACACAAGTGCAGTATCATCTGCAAATGTTATTATTTTACCATTTTGTAACTGGAGGTCACAAAGATCATTGATAAATGCCAGAAACAGTGTCGGACCTAAAACACTACCCTGTGGCACACCATAGCGTATCGGCAAATCGTCACTAACAATGTTGCCCACCCTTACTCTTTGCTGTCTATCACTCAAGTAGCTATCAAATAGTTTAAGCTGCAAACCACGAATACCCAAAGCCTCCAATTTATCCAGCAGAATAGGACCAGCGACCGCGTCAAAAGCTTTTGCAATGTCCAAAAATACAGCTAAAATTTTATTTTTCTTATCTAGTTTTGTAACAATATGATCAGTTAATTGATGAACTGCGTCGCTTGTTGATGAACCCGGTCTGAATCCAAACTGTGAGCTGGAGAGTAGGTTATTACTTTCTAAATAATCGATGAGGCGTTTGTTTATCAATTTCTCAATGATTTTGGATAGCGTAGATAGTTTAGAAATAGGTCGGTAGTTACCGACACAATCTCTATTACCACCTTTATAAACCGGAATTACTTCAGCTAGCTTGAATAGGTCCGGAAAGATCCCTGTAGAAAGAATCAAATTAAATATATATGTAAGTGGAGGGACTAAGATTTCATGATAACGTTTGAGAAAGGCTCCAGAAATATTATCTCTGCCCGCAGCACCGTCCTTCTTCAGTTGCAAGATAAGAGATTGAACTTCAACTACATCAGTAGGTAGCATGACGAATGAGGACAGTGTAGGATTGATTGATGGTTTGTTATAAGAGCTACTAGAATATGCTTTTTCGGCAATCTCTTTCCCGATAGAAACGAAATATTTATTAATGTTGTTGACAGAGACCATCGGGTCCAGTGGAGAGACCAATTCAAGTGCAGTGCTAGTTGTATTGTTGGAGTAGGTTAGTTGTTTGATAGTGTCCCAGAGAACTTTTGTATTAGTCTTAGCAGCTTTAAGTAGGCGGTTTCTCTCATAAGTATTTTTAATATTTTTTAAAAGTGAGTTGCAAAAATTTCTATACCTCTTGTAAGTTAACGTTAATATTTCGTTACTAGGATTTTTTCTTGATTTTTGATGTAGTTTGTCACGATGCTTTACACATCTTAGTAGACCTGCAGTCATCCATGGCCTCTTGATCCTTTTACGATTTGGGATGGTTAAAGTTTTCGTATTTGCTTTAATTACAGTGTCAAGCGCAGTCAGAAGAAATGCTGTTGCCTCATTGGGATCAGTCATTTTATATACAAGGCTTAGGTTTAAGTTCTTCATAGCATCGTCCAAAGACGGGTAATCAATCTTTTTCAGAGAAGAGTATTTGTCAGTCATAGTGCTACGTTCAAGTTTCAGAATTAAAGTGTCGTGATCCGTGACTGAGGTTTCAGCAACATAACAGAAGACGCGATAAGAACATTTTAGTATTACATGGTCAAGACAAGTCCTGCCATGAGTTGGAAATAAGTGGGCTGGCAATAAACCATGAGAAGCCAACATATTCAAATACGTTGAAGAATTAACATCCTTATTGTTATCCAATATATCAATATTGATATCACCTATCAGAACTTTATGAGTACTACTAATCTCAGAAAGAAGTTTGTCAAGAGATACCAAAAACCGTTGAACATCTTTATAACCAGGTGGTCTATATACTGCAATTAGTGTTACATTATCCTCAAGGTTAATCAGTAAACAGTTGGCATCACAAAGGTCAGGCTCGGATATAACTAATTTCAAATGTTCTTTGTAAAATACTACAACTCCTTCATTCTGTGTGAAGTTTTTCTCGGTTAGAGCAGAGTTGTATCCCTCAAGAGATGGTAAGTTACGATTATTATGCAGCCAACATTCCGTTAAGATTATTAAGTCCCAATCAGTCCTGGATCTAAACAATAAGGTTTGAAAATCAGAGAAGTTACGATTTATACTACGAATGTTTTGATGGATAATTTTTAGACACTTATTCGGGCAGTTCATAAGTCTCCGGCAGTCCTCTATGTCACAAAGAGAAGATTGTGCAACATCAAGTTTATCGATATCATTTATAATTGCATTAGTTTTATCGAATTTTATTTATTGAGTCCGCAACTATGGTAAGACAAAAAGGCACGCGGTACAGCACAACCCTACGAGGATTCCACAATCCCGGGGACAACGCCACACAAATGAGACCAACACAATACACATACACACGGCACGAAGACAGACAGAGATTGTTGTTAACAGTTACATTCTTTCTATGAGTACACTTTGTATATATTGAGTCTAAGTGGTGTATAATTTCAGTGAGTGTGTGAGTATAGGTTAAAATAAGTGCAAGAGCAAATACAAATTCAAACGAAAATACATTATAGACTAAACGAGAACTTAACATGAAAAAAATTGACTAAGGTAATTTTATTACTAGCAAGACTAAAGTAAATCAATAGAAATAAATAACAATATACAGTTAATTGGCAATATAGGTTAATGAGAAAGCAGTTACATGCAATGAGTCATGATTCCTTTGCCAGCTGAGATAAGCATTTTTCTGATTGGATTAAAATCGGTCTACCAGTCGAATCCTTACGCAAAAGTATTCTTCCATTTGAATGCCAGCACGAGTAGTTATGTTTCTTGGCAAATTGACGGGTTTCAAACATAAGTTTTCTTTGAGATGGACCTAGATGTTCGTCAATGTAAAGTGGAGTCTTTATTCCTGGCAACCCGATAGTATGAGTATTGAGCTTCTCAGAAACCGGCCTTCCTTTGTTAAAGTTTCGCAGCTTAGTCAATAAATCATTTTTAGCATTAACACTCGTAAATTCAACAACAACAGGTCTTGATACTCCCGGTCTACCCGGCAGCCGATACAAGTCACGTACATCACTCCTATTTATATCGACATCCACAGCTTTGCCGATGACAGAAAGGGTCGAGAGTAAGTTGTCAAACTTTTCATTTTCAGAAATCGGGATATTGCGGATCTCCAGAGATGCATCTCTTGTACGAAACTGTATATCCTGGATATGCGATTCTAAGTTTTTTATGGCATTTTTATTATTTTTTTTGGTTAGTTTCAATTTCCTTTACTCTGTCATTGGTCTCCTCCTGAAGCTTGTTTATAAATTCTATTCCTTTTTCTATTTCTGAGTTAGACTTCTTTATTTCCTGGAATTCAGTTTTTATATTGGATAATTCAGAAAATAATTTGTTTAAGGTGTCATTTAGAGTGGACTTCCATTCACATAGGTTTCGTTCTTGATCCTCTCTCCATTCAGAAAGCATTTTCAGGACATCCGCTCTTAAGTCGCTACTTTCGGAACTAGAATGAGCATTCGGGGAAGAGGTCTCCATTCGTTGTCGCTTGGAGCGCGTTGTTATATTGGTGTCACCCTTGGCAATACAGCCCGCACTCGTCATCGGAGACTTCGAAAGATCAGACTCCGATCGGGAACAAGACATCACAGAAGTGTTACGAGGGGGTGAGTGTTGGATATTGGGCATATCTTCAATGAACCCAGAGTTCAATATCGCAAAGCAACAATAGACAATCGCACCAGTTGATCGTAGCAGGTATAACAGCTATGTAGTAACGTAGCAAATCACAAGCGTCGTAGTCTTACTTACGTCATTAGCCGAATGTGATGTAGAATTTCGACTCGCCGGCACTCAACCGTTTGGTGTAATGGCAAACAACAGCGCCCACCACACAGTCTATCCACGAAGAGGCACGGGTTCAAAACCACAAAGATCCAAATAGTTCAATTTAGTATTTTAATTTAAGATTTTAAATTTAAATTTCTCACAAAACTCAACACAGTGGACACGTCCAAGCGCTTCCGCGGTCCGGAGGGGAGAGAAAGAAAGTCCATTGGTGCGCAGCCGGGGATTGAACCTACGACCTCAGGGTTGAGAGTCGCACGCTGAAGCCGCTAGGCCAACACTGCTCTAAATCTAAATTGTATTAGTCTTACCTGTAATTTAATGTTTGGAAATTTAGTTACGCACTTTTTGCACTTTACCCGTAGTATTTCTTTTTCTTTTACCTTAAATAGGTTGTTTTGAAGAGATCGCTTGTTAGCCATAAGCCCACCCGTTGCCTTCTTAATAATATATATTATCTGATTGCAGGTTATATTGTACTACAAGTGTTATTAAATAAAAATATATCACTTTTGTTAGTTGTCTTAACACGTTTAAGTATACAATTTCTTTTAAGTTTCGTTTTACTAAACACGATGCTGCGTTTTGTGTGATTGGAAAAGACAAATATCCCTTTGACGCCCCCGTATTGAATAAAACCTCAATTATTTTCACAGGGATATGATTACACATTATAATGATCATATTTTCTAGTATACAATATTATTAAGACAGTCTACCTAAAGGGTATACAATTATTTCAGTGTCGTCAAGCGAAGTTTCTGTCTTTGACATGCTCATCACGACGCTGGTACGACAAAGGAATAGTTACCGAAATATTTACCTTTCGTGCCTACAGAGGAGTGACGTCGTGGAATTTCAACTGTCAATTCAAAGATTAAAGACCCGGAGTTTCTAGTTATATAATCTAGTTAATTAAGGTAGTTTAGTTGGAGCATTGTTACTATAAAAGTTATATTGAGGTACAATTTCCGTTTGAAAACAAATTTAATTCATGTTCTTTAGAATCTTAGTGATTTAACCTCTTACCTATTCAACCTTGACTATAATTAAAATAATAGGTTTTCTATTAGATTAATATATACGTATAATCCGACTCCTATTAGCGGCTATTTTTTCTGAAAAAAATTTATCTAAGTTCCCAAATTTTCAGTATAAAAACTTCCGCCTTTATTACGCAAGGTCTTATATAGTGATTCGGCAGTACAATCTAATACAAAGACAGCTTAATCCTGTTTCGAACTGAAGGTATTGTGTTGAATGCTGATACTATCTATTTGGAAAGGAGAATTGAATTACGCCTTGCAAATGAGCCGCTCATTCTGTATTCAATTGGTGCTTAAACATTTAAACAGGGATTATGTAACATAAAATGTCTATAAATAAATACGCTAACTGGGCAAACATTGGTTATATATTTTAATAAATGTAGCAAATATAACCGTAAATTAATATTATAGTTTTTGGGCACTGGACTGTCGACATATTTGATAATCATTTGAGATAATCGGCCTTATTATAAATTTGATACCATGATTACCCTTCTTTATGAAAAAATTGTTATTTCTACTTTAGTTCTCAGTTAGGTTTTAATAATATGTACAATTGCTCAATGCGTACTGTTCAAGTTGATCTTTATGAACGCAGTACCTACCCAGCGCGTTAGATTTTTTTACAAACTTATCAAGCTTTTTAGAAGCTTTAACTTTAGTTAATAAAAATGGCTGTTTAAACCTATATTAAAAATAGCTGTTTTACTGTTTTCTGTACCTCGTTATACATACAAAGCACCGAGACAGGAATCTTGTAAAATATTCATACTCTGCAATATCATTTCAAAATTCCACACGCGTTTGGATTATTTCCACCCTATGCACTGCTTCGTATCGTGACATTTATATCGTTGCTGAGATTTTCCTTAGATTTACGATATATGTCTTTCAGAATTAATTTAACTTGTATAGGTAGTTCCTATATGGCTTTAACAAGTAAAATTCCACTATTTAAGTTATCATTAATTAACAACAAACAAAATCGTGATTGCAGTAAAATTTATTTTAAGAAGGTTATTACCATGTATACTTTTTAAAAGGCTTACGATGAAGACTATAAAGCACATTTATTTAGTAGGAGCACGATGAGTTACGCAATAATATCTGCGTCTAAATAATGCATGAAAATTTCAGTTCTGCGACGTCTCTCGTCCAAGGGCGTTCCTATTTTTCGTTCGTATTTACAGACGTACTTTTGTGTAAGTGCCTAGTACTTTCTCTAACTCAAGTTAGGCTACTGATGTCATTGACCTTTAATTTTGAAACCTAATGAAGCCAAAGCCCAATAGGCGCTATTTCAAATACGAATCAAAGGCCGCACTTCTTCATATCGTTATCGTTTATCGTATCCCTTGATATGCGGATTTCCTGCAAATGTTGGAATGAGCCCAAATCTACACATTATCACGACACCCAAACTAATCAATATTACATCTAGCCAGCTGGTTTTAATGCAGGAAACATACCATATGTTTTAACTATGGTAGGTTATATATGGTAGAAAATAACAATTTGGCCACTAGATGGCCCTATTCGAAATTCCTATACAAATATACATTCGAGAGATGGTAATTGGTCACTAGGTATCAATGGACAAAGGACACAACGGAATCGTGTAACAAACAACGGTTCGGAGTGGACAGTGTCCTCTAGATGCATATTGTGGTTGCTAAGAGTACTCGAGACAAGTTCTCATGTTCAAAGCGCATCTGTTTTGAATTGTGACTAGTTTGAATTTGCATTCCTACTTTTGATTTTCTATTGAACTTTGCGACTTGGGACTTTATTTAAATAATAATGAATGTACAACTATATACAGATAGTACTAGGTTACAATTATATGTTTGTGAAAAAGGAAATCGTGGTATATCGATCGTCACGATTCCGGTTATCACATTGTAGCCGATTATAGATACTACGATCAAGTTTGAAACCCATTTCAATAAATTGCCAATTCAATTTTATTCTTATTTAGACACGACGTCCATGTAATGACTATTTCTTTAAAAAAATATTAGACCGATGATTCAGGTCGACATAGCTGGCCTTCATATCTGCTACGTAGCAAGAGGAATTTAATTTTCAAGCGGCAAAGTTATCTAGTGCATAGTATGTTATACTTGTCGTAATAACGATTATAAACCTTTATTATTAATCGTATTTTAATAACATTTTTTAAAATAAAAAATTTATTCGAAAATACAGCCACGTAAAAAATAATAATTTGTGAATAATTTATGTTTGTGAATAAATAAATATATTTATTTGATTGTTATTTCCCAGCTAGGTGGACAAACCAAAACCTGACAATGCAAGCATATCATTATGGTTCCTAAATGTTACATTGTATTTTACGATTGTTCAAATATTTTATTTTTGGAAATAAAAGCTATTGTTATTGTATTTCTAGCTAGTTGAATATTAAGTAGCTAATAAATATTCTTTGCACTTCGTCAGTATTCATACATCATAAGGTTTGCCTGAAAGAGATCACTTCAGGCCACACAAACAAATTTATATAATGTTTCTCATCCAGAAAACAATACACGTTTATTGTGTTATTATGTTTTCTGTACATTTAAGTGTAAATATATATTGCAATCTAGCGTTTTATGTTTAAATTATTTTAATGTCTTCATAAGATATAAACTAAAATCTAATATAATTAAAGGTGAAATTAAAATCAAACAAAATAATGAATCACAATATCCACAGTGTTTCTCCATAAGTGTTTTACGGTAACTTACATAATTTGTTCTATGTTAAAGCAACTAATAAAGTTATACGCTTGCCTCCATAATAGCTACATAAGGAATTTAATTTTCAAGCGGCGCCTATACGCAATGACTATCTCTACAAACGCTCGCTGTCACAGGACAGAATTGATGGAACAAAGGAATCGCTAACGAATGTTTACGAGCCCCAGGTCCTCATACGAAACGGGTATTAGTGTTGTGTTCTGTTATGAGAGAATCATGCATACTCACCCTTTGATAAACGAGATTTGTTAGCTTCAATTTTGCTTTGCTATCCGATTGTTAACATTGGACGTTGGGTGTATAAGTGACGTACGACCATGTCCGCGGTGATCTTTGCCCGGTTTCTTTCGTAAAAAACTGAATTTTGCTTGGCCTACGCTTTGAAATTGATTTGAATGTAAAAAGTGACGTCCGTACAAAAAACCATTCGTAATTACTACGAGTCGTAGATTATTCTATTGATCGGTTGCATTTGACAATTTCTAAATAGATTTACGTTGTAGCAATTAACGCCGAACCCAATAACCTCAATCCATAATCCACCATCTGAGATAGTAATCTTAATCCAAATGTTGTAAGAAGTGTGCTAATAACCAATCGACGGATTGTAATAGCCATCTGTCGATACAAGCTATCCATGGGAGGTCGTATCGGTGTCTATGGATAGACCTTTGTATGAAAATGACAGTTGACGAAAGCTCGATTTCAACAGTTAATTATTTTAACAGATTTTAACTTACACCAGTTTTTTATTTAATTAAAAAAAGTGTTTGTAATGTTTTAAACATACACATGTATATTTTAATGTTATTCGTACGGTTTTATTTACTTTTTTGGTTTACATTGATTATAAAATATGAGTGAAAGTGGAACGATAAAGAGCATTTTATCCGTCGCCAAAAATGGATTGTCTTCGTAGGGTTTGGTTATTGGGATGCAGATAGGAGATCGATCAACTGTCTCGGTCTGATCTCAGATTATTTTCAATCTGAGATTGTAGATTGATAATTGGGTTCGGGCGTAAGCCCGTAAGAGTGGTGAATAGAATTACATGATATGTATAGCCAATTATTTCTAGCAATCATGGCCTCACAATTGAGCGGGATTTGAATTTTATTTCTAGATCAAAACAAAAATTCGTAAACACCGAATACGATAGGGAATAAAAATAATATTGCCATTAGTAGCTAGATTAGAAAACCTTTTTGTAGCTGTACTTTAACAAAGTATTAAATGTTTATATATTATAGAGTCTGTATCAAATATTTGTAAACTTTTAATTGTGCTACGCGCACGCACCGGGATGTGCAAATATTTGACACATGCCTATTTTACGCCAACGTTATTTACTTTGTCATAATGATTTCGGGTTCTATATTCAAAACCATTGCTATGCAATAAAATAGGCATTCTTTTTTTAAATATATACTTGTGGCAATTTTGTATACATATTCCGCTCGTAATTGTACCCACATTTAAAAACCGGGTAATCCTCAATCCCAGCATAGAATAAGGCAGAATGGCGTCAACATAAAATCTGTTGAGTCATTGTAAACGTAATAATGCAGGATTGTGAGGAAATATTGAATAAATATTCGTTAGGGACCCACATTCGATGGAAACGTGACGACCTCAATTTACACGAAATAGGTAAATATTGTTTCGGCTGACTTATGAGAAGTTATGCCCACGACTTTGTAAAAACATTTTGGAACAAATCGGGTTAAAAGATTAAATAATCGAACAAATTATTGTAGTTTTAATCTTAAATGATCATATTTTTTTATATAGAACAGCGGGCAAGCGGACAGGAGGCTCATCTGATGTTAAGTGATACCGCCGCCCGTGGCACTCTTAAGATCGTGGCCTTTTAAGAATCGGTACTATTTATTTAATTTACTCATTCGAATGTAAGAGCTTGTGTCTTGTATTCAGGTAGACTCGACATGAACTGTTTCATTAATAAAAAAGAGTAAAAAAAACCAGCAGCGCTACAGCCTTCATCATCAGCCTTCTTCTACACACGCCATTGATTAATTTGGGTCTACGGCATGCCGGTTTCCTCACGATGTTTTCACTATACGAGTAAATAATTAATGTGCACAGAAAGTGTATTGGTGGGGGATCGAATATACCTCAAGAAGTCGCGCGCTGAAGCAACTAGGCCAATTTTAATTAGTTAGCTATTTTCATTATTAAACAAGGACAATATTTCATTAAGAAACAAACATATGACGTAAATGAATTAATCATACCTACATATCAAGTGTGACGTAAGGTAGTGTAATGAGAGTATTGAAAATTAATTTTATATTATTATTTAATTTAAAATTTATTATTAAATAATTTGTCTGCTCACTATAGATATTCTTACAAAACAGTTGCCAAAAAGGTACCTGGTTTATGATACAACGATACAAGATGGTAGACCTTCATTATTTGTTTACGTCTTTATCTCATTACCAAGTTACGTAGCCAGTGTGAAGCTGGGGCGGGCGGATTATTTTTACTTAACTTAAATCTTTGCTAATGAGTGTAATAGTTTGTGAATTTATGATGCAGAGTTCAAAATGTACTTTGCTGATATTAAAATACAAATTAATTTATGCAATTATTCAAAACAATGTTAATTATTCTGAAACTTTATTAACGTTCCTTTTCAACTTCGTATTAATTTCACTTCGTATTTAAAATTATACATTTTAAAGTTGAGGTTTCATTCGAGTTCCAGTTGAAATGACAATTTATCAACGTTCAAGAACTAGCTGAAATATTTATGTCGGTCGTTTTTAAAGATGGCTTCAAACCAATCTTAATCAAAAATTTACAATTTAATGTGAGGTTTTAATGAATATATAAAATATAGAATCTTAAATTCAATATGCACCATTTACCATACGATCTTCTAATTGCATATACATATAACTCTCGTATCAGAGTGACCAATTCACCCTCGGAGAGGCTCGATATACAACACAATGTGTTGCTTAACTTTAAGGAGATTTTATTTTTCAATTAAATTTTTTATATAACAGGGTGCTGCAAACGGCCAGGACGCTCACCTGATGTTAAGTGACACCGCCGCTCATCGATACTCACATTGTCAGAAGGCTCGCAATTGCATTGCCGGCCTTTTAGAAATTGGTGCGCTCTTCGAAACTGACAGTATTCCCTAGCTGGGGCTTTAAGGAGAGTTTCTTTGCAGAAAGGAGTAGAGCGTGTTTGACGCATAGGGTGTTTTTTAGCGGTAAACTTGTGTCTTCTTAGGGATGGACTTTTTAGGTAGGTAGGGTTAATATTATTATTATTATGCGTGCATATTTCGTATTCTAGTTCCACATTACACTCGAACATTACTCGATAAATTACTTTAAAAAATAAGATACACTTGCAATAGATATTATTACTTTTGCACGCAACTGCAAGAAATAAAATAAAAGTTATTCGAGGTTATCCTAGATGTTAATTCATTTAGATTTTATTTCTATAAAAGATCTAAATGCAAAATTCTTCAATTGTGTTGAATCCTACATTTTGCAGCCCTCACAAATATTCCAGAAATAATATAAAACTGAGTAGGATTTATTGTCTCTCATAATACTTTCTTCCGGTTACTTCGTCTCGGCTTTCTGTATACATTTTGGGCTTAATGTGGCTTGCAATTTGTAGGAAAATTTGCAGAGAAATGGGAATTGTTTTATTATTTTCTAATTTAGGAATATTATTCAAGTGGGGAATGTTTGTCTCAACAGACTTCGCTGAATACTCGCGCATTCAAAATTCATAACAGCCGTCTTGCAATTGCGCAGCATTTTAAAATCCTTTGCAAACATGTATTCCTGGTATTTGCTTTACATTTGTAGGGAATAAATTTTGTTCACAGAAATATATGATAAAATTAGAATAAACTATTAGTTTGAATGGTTTGTCGTATATTAGACTTTTTTTATTTATAATTAGTTATATTATTATAAACGAGTATTAATACAAGAAGAAATATACGTAAACTAAGAAAAGAAAATAAATGAGAACGAATGCTTTAATGTAGCAAGCGCCTGTGCTACTGGTGATTAAGAGTATCTCCTCCCAATTACCAACTCCTTCCTTTTGACCAAATTCAGCAGAGGGCTTGTCGGATTGTCAATCTCCAACGTATTACTGATCGTGTTGATTCTCTCTCTCTACGCAGAGACATTGCGTATCTTTGCGTCTTCTACAAAGTGTACTATGGAGAGTGTTCTAAAGAGTCGTTTGGGTTGATCCCTCCTGCCTCGTTCCAACACCGTAGAAGCTATTAATTCAAAATAACATCAGCATCACCTGGGTTGCTGGGAGTCTTCCACGGTCCGTTTCACAAGACATTTTCTTTTGCACTAAAGAAAAGTATTAAATGAACTAATTTAAGCGAGGTTTCATGCAATAGAATTGCTAACTATGCCCATTCTCAAAGGCCAAAGAAAACCACATTCAACTAAATTATACTTATACTAGCAGACCAGCCAAGCGTTGCTGTGGCTAAGGTTTTTGTTATATTACATAGTAATAAACTATTCAAGGGAAACGGTAGGAGAACACCAGTCATCCAGACCACCATGCTTTATTGGTGGTTATGCCATTAAATTGTAGCTTATGTGAAACGTTGGTACTTTCAACACAGCGCCATCTGTTAGTATTGTGACTATTAAATAATTAACAAATATTTTGCAATAAAATAATATGGCGGGTGTAAATTGAGATGTAAGCTATCCCATCTTTTAAGTTAGTTCGGTAGTTTAGGAGTCCATAGCGGACAAACAACGTGACACGTAATATACATATATTAAGATTATTAAATTTAATTGACTAGTCATTAATAATTGAGTGAGTGAGTGACAAGTACTCTTACTCAAGGACTTTAAATTTAATAGAATTAAACGTAAATTAGTGCTTCACTGTTGTAACATGAATTTTCTCGACTTTACCACTTAACTGTAACAAAATACTCTAAGGTAATAAACAGACGACAATGAGTTAGCATATACTAATATACTCGAGACATTCCGCCGTATTACAAGGGGTGTGATGAGTAATGGTTCTCTAACTAATTGATGTGGACTAAGACTGTTATCATTGCGTTGACAGTGTCGTGATATATACTTAAAGACAAAATAAAACCTTATAAATAACTTGCAAAATCGAAATCCAAGTCTATTTAATTAAAATCACATGCTCATGGACGTCACTTAAGCCTAAGCTAAGACTATTGACAGCGCAACTGACTTATTATACGGCATTATATGGCTGTTGCAACGAAGTATTGTCTAATGTATCAGATACAAAATTGTTTTAGAATTGCAAGTAAATTTTTTTACGTAATATTAAAGCTGTTAATGTAGCACGCGCCTGTATGACTAGTGATCAAGAATCTCCTCCCAAATACCAGCTTTTTCCTTTTGACCAAATTCAGCAGAGGGCTTGACGAATTGTCAACGTATTACTGATCGTTTTGATTCTGTCTCTCTACGCAGTGACATTGCGTCTCTATGCGTATTCTACAAAGTCTACTATGGAGAGTGTTCTGAGGAGTTCTTTGGGTTGATCCCTCCTGCCTTGTTCCAATATCGCAGAATATTTATTCAAAATAACATCAGCATCACCTTGATGGCTGGGAGTCTTCCACGGTTCGCTTCACACGACATTTTCTTTGGCGAACTAGCAAACCGTAGAATCGACTCTCGGTGGGGGTCTTTCCTAAAAGATACGACCTACAATTTACTAGTTTAAAGAAAGAGTGTAAGTATTAACTTGGGAAAAGAAGATCGTCATAGATAGAAATAACTCTTTACATTACTCGTTTTTATTTTACCTTTTTCTTAAGTATTACAAGGTCACAATGCTTTGAACATCACGAATAGGTTTCATAAATTTTAAAAGCTTATAATGGATCTTTTTTATTGTTTTATCAGAACAAAGAAGAAACCTTTTAAACATAGGAATCGCATTATTTTTGTATGGATAATTTCATAGTCCACCTTTGCAATATTAACTTAAGGACGTGTTAGCTCTAATTGTAGATTAACCAATTATGTACCTTTATTAAAACAATGCGAAAATAAAATGAATAGCAGATTAGTTACCATGATAAGAAAGTAAACCCTTTTTTGAATCCATTAAATCAATGGTGAATTTATATATTATTCTATTATTAATGGCATGCGCTTATTTTTGTACGGTTTTTATTACAAAACCCCCGTAGGTAGTAGTAATAAAAACAGTACTCAGATTTGTTGAGTACTAATTCAAAAAAACATTTGAATTATATTAGCTATTGAATAGATTTTATCTCGGGCTTTGAGCGCGGCGACCGAATCAAGAAATTCCGTAACGAAAATAACCTGACACACGATGACGTAATATACTAACGAACGGCAGAACGCCCTGCGTATTCACATCTCTCCGACGAGATCGGTGATGTACCTTAAGCGCGGCCGCAGCCTGTACGCGTTAGAGTGAGACAGACTATATAGGCATGTAGTCTGGGTCTGGTAGAGTGGTAGATTGAATTAATATCAAAGAAAAAAAATACTGCATAAATATAAAATAAATAAATAATTAATTATAATTGCATAAATTGATAAAAAATGCTGTGTTTTACCGCGGCAGTCCCCGAGTGCCACAAGCTTTTTTCTAATATAAATTATAAGGGCTCAGATAATATATATAACAATCCATACGAGTAGAGCAGCGGAGGCGTCGCTAGTGTTATGTAAATACTGTGACAACTATGCACACTTAGACAAACACCTTCCACGAGCGAGGCTTCCATTGTCCTGAATCAACAGTAATAATGTACTTACTTATTCATAAGACAGGCTCTACGTCGGGATTTAGACTAAATGTCCATAATTTCACTACATTGTTGTACAAGCGAAATTAATTTACAAAACTTACAGAAACTATTCCACTGCAAAAGGAATATATTATTTTCGTTATATTCGTCTAATGATAGTAGTGTTATAATTAGTTTAAATTTCACAGTGAAGTCAGTTTTATGTATATAAAAGTAAGGGAAATTCTTACAATACTATTAAATATTAAAATCTTAATTGGTAATCTATAGTAAGCCTCATTTGCTCCTTAATTCACATGTGAAAATTCAAAATACAACCTTTAACTTTGTGAACAGTGTGACAAAACTGTACGCATAATTAGATGTTATTCGATTCTTTTAATAGACATAGTTAGGAGTGGTAAAAATTATCCTAAACTACGTGAAATTAAATTAAAATAATACATTTTCTGTTACCACTACTCGCTTTAACCTAGGTTTTTACGCTTCTTTGAACATAATGGCGAATCTGCATGGCCAGAACGATTTGAATATTATCTGTGTCTACCAATTCGAGTAAATAGGACTGTGTAGTATTATTTTTAGGTTAAATAAGATTATTACATTAACATTACAAGAATTGTCATTGTGTCACTAAGTGCTAGTTTGTGTACTTTGTATTCTAATCGGAAGAACGAACGTTTGAATTTGTAAATAAGGCCGCCGGTTGTCGTACTTTTTATTTAATTATTTTATTGTACTGTGTTACTGCAAGAAAGTGTGAATAAATAAACAAAGTTTAAAATATCGCGCTAAACATACGAGTACTACTCTTGAATTCGACGGTTTTACAAAATGGTGAGGTACATTGAAGAAGGTACTTCAGGTGTTCATCTTGCCTCGTTTTGTTGTGGATTCTTGTATCGGCTTTGGTACTTCGCTGGAAGGCGGGTTAGTACTTATATCTGTCGCTTTTATAGATACAATACAACATTGAACCTAATCGGTTTTTCACATGATCTATATATGCTGTATCTAAAACCTTCAAGAAATATTGACTAAAAAACCTTTGTATGTAAGATTAAACGTTCCTTCAATTATTGAAATTAATGTGAATCATATTAAAAAAATTATTTTTTTACATAAGAGTTGTGAAACAACTGGTTTACGGAGCCACAGAATTTTTTTTACTTGTGGTGGTGACAATGATCATATGATCATTCACGCACACACACTCATACATATCACGCACACTCATACATATCACACACACTCAAGTTTATGTAAATATTTGATTCACTGTTAATTTTCTCATACTGCATATTTTAAAGTAATCAGTTTTTGTTCTTTTATTGTACCTCGGAAGAGTCTGGTCACTAACAACACACGAATATCTTAGTGTGAGCGTCTGAAAAATAATGCAACAATATAATAAGGTTTAATCAATTTATTATTAATACGTAGTTGAATACCTTAATATTTTAGGGAACTTTGCGAATGACGATAACATGCAAGAATGTTCTATTTTGGTACTGTTTACCGCTTCACAGATTGAATTTTTTTAACTGTCAAGCTATTGCAAAACTCAGCTTTATTTTATGTGACGGTTAACTGCATTTTTCACTATTGGGAATAGGATCGGAATTGCTAAACTGTCACTGCCATCGGAAATGGAGATTCAATTGTTTTGATATTGTGTTTCTTGTAATGTCAGGGGATTGTATTTATGATATTATGCTGCTGAAGTTAATACAAATAAAAGTAAGTAAAATACAATTATGTTAATAAATTTTATAATATAGTAGCTGGTGCCGCGACTTCGTCTGCACAGGATTAGTATTTTGAGTAGCTTATATTAGAATGACGTAGAAAAAATCTACTAAAGATATTGACTATTTAAGATAAACACTTCCATTATACATTACATATGTGTAACTCTAGCGGTTTTGTCAGCGCACGCCAGAAAAGCTCGCACATGGTAGATTTTTTCCTACATACTTGATATTTTGGACAATGCACACAATATCTTTATAAATTGTTAGTAATGTGTTAGTCTGATGTATAAGCTATATTATTGTAAAGTTTCATTGAAATCCATTCAGTAGTTTTTACGTGAAGGAGTACCAAACATCCATCCATACTTACAAACTTTCGCGTTTATAATATTAGTAGGATAATATGTTCACCCCAGGAAGCAATTAAATTCAGTACAACGAGGCTTCGCGCTGAAGCTCTGCAGAGCTTACCGAACCGTATCACTGAATGCCAGCTTGATCCTCGCTGGACTATTTCACCTAGACCTTAGAATCCAGGAGGCCGCTGTGCTATACGAAGCAAAGAGAGGATTATTTCAGTCTGAATTGGAATGTGACCTGGAGCAAAGAGTATCGTGGATGAGTATTCCTCACCCCTCCAAAAAACCTGATATCAAATTTATAGCCTATAGAGAACAAAAGGGTCCTAGAATAGATGCACCGGCAGTAAAGATATATACGGACGGAAGTAAAGTAGACGAATTGGTCGGTACCAGCATTTCCTTATGGAAAAATGGTGCCGAATTTGAGACTTTTAAATTGAAACTATCTTCATGCTGTTCCGTGTATCAAGATGAACTGGTGGTTATTCTTAAAGCAACTCAAAGGATCCTTTGTCACCCAGAAACAACCTACGGCGTATATGGTGACTCCCGAAGTGCACTCGAAAGTGTTGCGGGTGGTCGCTCTTTCAATCCCCTTGTAGTTGAAATTCGTAAAAATATAAATAAAGCGCGTTTATCAACAAAAAAATTGATATTTTTTGGGTTAAAGCGCATGCGGGCATGGAGGGGAATGAAAGAGCAGACCAACTAGCAAAGGAAGCTCCGCATCCAGAAGAGGCGCCCGTGTACAATAGATTTCCCATATCGCATTTGAAGAACTGTCTACGCGGAAACACGATAGAAAAATGGAATCACAGATTTCGAGACGGCGAAACAGCTGCAATAACTAAGTTATTCCTTCCTTCATTGGCCTTTTCGATAATTAATTTCGACAGGTATAACATTGAGCAAGCTATGGGCATGAAGGTAAAGGAGACGAGTTTGAAGGGAATAATGCTCAATGTTAGGTTGAGGGGCATCTTTTTCGGATTTGCTGTGAGGGTCATGCAGGGGGTTGTCAAAAGAAATAGGTAGTAGTAGAAATAGTAATATAGTAATAGAAAGTAAACATTCGGGTTACCAATACATTTATGTAAGCTTTTTAACACCTCCGACGACTACATAGTCGGGGAATTATCTGGAAAACGTTTAAATTAAAAAAAAAATATATATGTTCACCCCACAGCTAGAAATCTGTCTAAGGTGGCCACAGCTGGTACAATAATGACATAGGTAGGTTATTATTGCAGGCACTAAATTTGGATTTCATTGAAATTTATTATTTTTACATCCAACAAATTCCAATTAAAGATGGCGTCGTGAAAATTGGGACGACCATCACGATATATTATCAAATTGAAATATTGATTTTCTGTCAAGGCCAATAAATTTTTGTTACGCATGGGCAATCGTCACACTTCCTCATAAGCTGGAACAGTATCGAGGTTTTGTTTTATCTTAGCGAAGTATTTCTTTTACTATGTTATCCTACTAACCAAAATATATAGCTGTTTCCTAACGTGGGTCCCACGCCCCACAGAGGGGCAATTGAAATCGGCTGGATTATAGCACAACGTTGAGGCTTGAGACTGAACTTAACCAAATTGGAACCTAATATAAAATCTCTGTGCAGCAAGCATCAAACGCAAGGACCTCACTAAATTATTATAGAAAAATCTTTATTTAAATTATTTAGAATTAGAATTTCGGTTTTTTTCTAATAACTGTTTTTAGTTAACAATTTCCTAGTGATTTATAAAACCTAGTTTCTTAAGTGACAAAATCATATAAAAATATAAGGCTAGGCTAATCATGCCACAAAGAACGTTGGGAAACACTGATCTGGACCATCATAATATAATTTAAACGCTCAAGTTATCTTACCCCGTCCGGTGATAGATAAAACTGTTTTAATATTAACTTACTCTTATTTTATACTAACAGTTTGCACAGTATTATGATAAAAATTATATAATACTCGTAAACCCGCTTAATAAAAATACCTTACTCGTGGTAGACATATTTCTGCATCCGTTTCAATATCTACGCTTCTATGCCATGCCATCGCTGTTTTTCTATATGCTGGTTTCACGATGCTTTCGTACGTAGCCTCAATTGCGTACATAGAAAGAACAATTTGGGTAATCGACACATAACTGCTAGCTAACACTGCTCTGTACAAAATTAACGTTAATATTATTAATGCTTCGCCGTTATTATTTTATACCCTGAGGAGGGTCCTTTACAAATGGAAAGAAAACAGAAAATTAACAAGGTCGTACTCGTATTAATTAATTGGCTTCTCTCTCAGAATAATCTTCAAGAGAAATGATCATTCCATTGGGACGTTGACGTAATTTGATTACAAGTTGACTTCCAGAAGTTTGATCTACGCACAGATCTGCGAACAGCTAGTCAGTTGTAGAACTGTTTTTGGTAATTGAATGGCACTGTCAGATGTGCTCATTGATCTCAGCTTTTTAACCATACATGATAATATATTAATACTAAATTTAAAACGAAAATGTCACTAATTTCTAGTTTAATTAAGTTGCTAATAATATTCGAAAGATTCCGATCATGTGTTTAAATAGTAATTATTCCGTCACTAGCAGTAACTCACTCAGTAAATTTACTTAATTTATTTCACACATAAGATAAAATAAAAAATAAAATAAAATATGTTTATAATGGAACATAAGATACATGTATCACTTATTCCACGTCAATAAATTTGAATTTCTAGGCATCCCTACTCATCGGCAAAGAAGACAGAGGGTGTAGGCCGAGAGAAAAAGCCGGCGTAAAAACCTCTCGGTACTCTTTTAAGGGCAATCAGATACATATGAAAATATGTTATAGATCATTTTTGTAGGATATACACGTGTGAAAATGATATGAGACCTTAAATGCGATAGTACAGTCGGTAAAAATCTATTAAAATGTAATTTATGACATGATGTATAAACTTATAAACGTCTAAAAATTATTTATTTATTAATTTATACATTATTACCTTAATCAAATTAGAATTTAATTGCCAGCTCAAATATCAAGGGCGTAGAACGTAGAGCGTTACTCTAACCAACAGCGATTAAGATCCGGACATTCAATGGTAAGTTGTTGGACCACGCGATGCCGAAGCTGTGACATATATGTCGACATTGCGACTACGGATATTGTGAGAACTACATCGAACTTAGTAAAAATGTATAAATATCGCTATCTATACTGGAAGTTACATAGTACCGGAGCTGAAAATAAACTCCCAATTACACTGTGATTTTGTAATGCAAACAATGTGATAGGTATAAAGGTGTCTTAGAAATTAATTTTGTTGAAACATCATCAAATTAGACGTGTGTTAACTTCGAGGGAAGTTGTAAACAATGTTTGTTTGACGGGAATTATGGTTTGGAATAATATTACCTAATTGTATGCGTGATTAACACCATATATGTAAAAGTATTATCAGACTCCTTACACAGAGTCCTCCTTAAGAAGATTAATATAATGTCATACTAATAAGTTAAGTTCTTTATAATTGTTGTCAAAATTATGGTCTAATGGTAGGGAGCCCACGATGCTAAATGGGGATTTACTCGAGCGTCGTAGAGACCTATTGGGATGCAAAGCTTAGATAATAAGAAGAAAAAAATGTTATATGATAAATTCCTTTTCATCGGTGGGGGAAGCGGCTATAGATAGTTAAATATGTAAAAAAAACTGTTGCATGGACATCCTCGAGCGCGTCAGATATTGATAGCATCTATGCCCTACGTATTTTTAATAATGTACGTATGTTAATCTGATCGTTTGCATGATGCGGGTGGTTGTATTTAAGGGTTGAAAATGAAAAAAAAAAAATTTATCGAGCGCGTCAGATTTTCTAAGGGAGTGTTAAGTGCACCAAAAAAAAGCTCTCATTCACTAATCTGACGATTTCGATGGGACGCAAACCCACAGCCATTTTCGTAATTTGCAAAAAAAATCGCAATTTTGAAATACTCAAGCGCGTCAGATTAAAATATATGTGGTTCATCTTTATGTTCTAAACGTACTGTCTCATAATCTGACGATTATCTAGAGGGATTCGCCTGATCTGACAAAAAAAATTTAGAAAAACGGTTCACCTAAAGGGCCATCCCTGCAACTTCCCGCTAATTCCATTCCTGGGCGCTTAAAATTGATATTTTGAGCTCGCTGAGTTCAAAGAAATAACATTTCTATGCATTTGAGCTCTCCCAGCTCGAAAGTCTGATAGAAGTTTCATAGAACACTATTTTTGGAATTTTCAAACCGCAATAACTTTTGAATGGATCAAGCAATTTTCACGCGGTTGGCGGCATTCGACGCAGTTTTATCATCCTCATAAGTAATTTTAATTGATCGAACCACAAATTTCGGAGTAATCCCGAATAAACACTTTTTCGGGTTTCTTTCGTTGACGATATCTCTCGAACGAATCAACCGCTTTTGACCAGCTTAGTGGCGATCAACGTGGTTTTTCAAGCTCAAAGGCGGATTAGTTTTTGAAGTTGATCGATAAAGAAACCACTTTAAAAAAAATATTTCTTATTTTTTAAGATTTTTCAAAATTTCTCAAAATGTATCGGTCCGAATCGGTTCAAATTCACAGGAAATGTAATTTTGAGGGAAATATTTAGAACGCCGTTTAGTAGATTCCGATCGGTTTAAGGAAATGTAGGCATCACGCAGCTGCACGCATTTAACTTTATCGACGAATTTTTGTTATTTCGGCTTGCGGAAATCGTCAGATTATATATTTTTCATTATTCTTGAATTATTTCCTTCAAAATAAAAAAAAAATTAGCCACGCTCGAGAATGTCGAGATGACGTTTTTTTTTACAACTTTGTTGCCCTCCCCTTTTTTTCCGTCACTCTCAAATTGTCAGATTAGTGGAATATACACTTTTTAGGATGTAATTAACTCACCCTACCTTAATCTGATGCGCTCGGGAATTTCTGATGGTCAATTTTTTTTACTAATCTGATCCTGTCTCCTTCACAGGCGGCCTTATATATGGACCTCATGTTTTGTGGAGGTACTTAACCGAGTACAAGCTATCCCCCTGTATATTAATCTGCCGCGCTTTAGTAAATCCCGAAATCCCCTCTTGGGCTCCCCTACCATAAATACTCACGCACGCTGTCTTTAAACGTTTACTAGTCAAGTGATTAAGTTAGGTTATTATTTTTTAAATAATAATAATTATAATAAAAACCCGTTTAATTTCGAATCATTACAAAAGTAGAATACAGCTTAGATTTGTTATACATTTTATACATTTTTTTCTTGTTATCCTAATATCCCAGCTTCCTTCACAGGTTGATGTAATGGCTGCCTACTCCAGCTTTTTCCAAATATCTGTGTACATGGCTTTCTTTTCATTTTTTCTTTCAGTCGCTTCCTGCTAACGCTTCTATTTCTTCTATCCACCCTTTTTTGGGTCTTTATAATCCATCTTTTCTCTGTGCATCTTGCTGTATGCCCCGCCCATTGCCACTTCAGTTTTAGGGCATAATGTAATGTAATTTTTTTAAATATAAATACTTTATTGTCCTGAAAATGACTTAGGATTATTTAGTAGAGAAATGAAGAAAATAATGTCAAGTTTACTAAACGATAGAATGAATGGATTTTTTAAACCTCGATTTCCTGGTAAAATTTACATTTAAGTCACAAAAGCAAAAGTCACAAAATATGTCTACCGCAACTTTCTTGCGATTGTTTTCTGTATTATATGTGTAAATGTGTGGTTTTCAGCAATTTTCGTAAAGTGTTATTAATTTCAATAAGCTACAGGAATTCCAATTTAAAATCTCCCATTGTTTGCTTTTCATAAAAGATCTTGTTAAATTCCACACAGATTACTATTATATAAAGCTGGAAATCGTCGGTAAATTTAATAATTCCAAAAGATTGAGAACGCACACGAAATAATGAGTTCACCTTCTTTTAATGAGTTTATATTTACAAAGACAAACTGTCTGGAAAACGCAAATACAATAACGATATTTTAATTGGTTTTCGTATTTTCAATTTACTGATTTAATTTGTTACGTTACGTAAACATTTGGTGCATTTTGGAGATTTATTTATTAAAGAACAGCATTTCGTATATTTTTACAGTATTTGTTACAATCTATTCTAACATATATGACAATTACGGTGAACATAAAATTTACGAAAAATAATAAAAAGAAAAAAACAGAAGAACAAAAATGTTAGTAAAGTTTTAGTTTTACTTAGTAATTACTTATTAATATACCTATGGGAATTTGGATTAGTGCCTAATAACGTTTTTTAAAATAGATCAGCCTATTACCAAATATACAAGCTTATAATAAGTAGCGTTCTTTCCCTAGAATGAGAGGTGTCTAAACAGCTAGGTTGATTTTTAGACAGGGAATTTGGATTCTGTAAATTTTTTCCTTGGGAATTAATAGGGGACGACAATGTTAATATTCTGTAAGAGGTTACTGTGCTCCATTTGAATTGAGATCGATATTTTAACTTTTTTTTATTTTTTTTTATATGATAGGGGAGCAAACGAGCTTGCGGGACGACCAAAAAGGGCAGTCTACGCAGCCCATAGACACCCACTTTTAGTGGGTGCGTTGCCGGCCTTTGAGGGAGGAGTAGACTCGCTTTTTAAACATTTGGAGGTCGTATCTCTGAGGGAAGCCCCCCCGGAAGCCGATTCCACAGTTCGCTAGTTCGCAAAAGAAAATGCCCTGTGAAACGGAGTGTGGAAGACCTCCAACCATCAAGATGATGCTGGTGAAATTTAGAGGTCGTTCGGCTCGTACGGTGTTGAAAGGAGGCAGGAGGGATCAACCCAAACAGTAGTAGTATGGATTCCCGGGCACTGCCTCACCCACTGCTTCGGTAAAAAAAGCTGTTTCGGAGGCAGCGCCCGCAAAAAAAAAAAAAAAAAAAAAAAAAAGTTTGTACTCTAACCCCACTAAACAGGACGTGTGGAGTCGAATGCACTCACTCCTGAAGTGATAGCTCTAACCGTTCCAGAGATAGCTTTCCCAAAACCCTTGCTAATTACTTACTAATCACCACCTTATCAGCTACTATTTCCTGCACGAAATTCCCACTCATTATCTAATTACTTAATGACTCAGTACGAATGCATCGTTATCTACTTTCCTACATTCACTAACCCGATCTATGGCTCTAAAAGAAAAATAGAATAAACTATATCTAACCTAACCTACGGGTCTAAGCAAACAACAATAAATATACCTACATTAACACCATTATCTATAATAAAATTAGATGTAAGGGTTACATATTTAAATAAAACATTTTTATTCCAGGTATTATTCTTTTATTTATATGTCCATTATATTTCTATACAAATTTACTAGCACCGTATCATTGTTCTCTGAATCACACGTAAAATTTCTAAGGAAGTCTTCTAATCTCATCCCCCTGAACTTGTAATATATGTATACCAAACAGTACTCTCCGCACACCGCCGATAGGTAATCCTGAACCGTAAGGCTATTGTATCTCCACATGCAACAATTCCTCCTTAAAAATCCTTCTATTGCTTCAATAGGTTTACGTCCAAACGAATCAAAGTATTCCCCAACTCTTTCGACGTTTATATGAATAGCCACCCAATGAGACCCCGGCTGTGAATCAGGGTCAAGATTGCATATGATAAGTGCTGGCACCTGAGCATACATCGGCAATCGATTTGAAGGATATACGTTGCTCTGGAGGCTGGGATGTATTCTACGAAGACTCATTTGCACTTCTAGTGTGTTCATACTTTAATACGCGTTTACTCCCCTACTCTTTCACTCTTTTACTGACTACATTTATTAGTATCAATTCATATTTGTACCAATGTATTTAAACACACATAATATGATCTCAACATAAGTAATGAGTCTCTTTGTAAAAAAAGTAATAAAGGTAAATAAAAACCATGTCATATTCGATTACATTATATTTTATTATTCTTAATATCATAATAATTACATAAGTGATTGCTTAACTACTATAATCCACACATACATTTCTGTTCTTATCTATTTCTATAATATTTGAAAACTCTGCGTAAACTACACAGTTAATTGTTTCAGTCAATGCGCTCTCGAATCTTACTTCCATTCTTACACTACCATGGCGTACAAGATTCCAATGCACATTAGAGTTAGCCGACAAGTCAGGTGTTAAATCAAAAGCTAGTAAACAGTATCCATTTGAATATTGCTCCCTCGATATTCCATTACCTTCGTTAAGAAAATGTATACCGGTGCCTGAGTACAGGGTGTGGTATGCGCTAGTAAATACATCGTTTGGAAATGATGGTTGTAACGATTTTGAAGGTATCTGTTGACCATCTATATATAGGCTAAATGAGCAAATACCAAAATTTTCAAAGTTGAAAGGATTTTTAACATAACTACCGTTGAATGCTGTATTATTCACAAAACCTATAATACATCTCTTAGGAACCTGTCCTAAAATATACTTCAAAAGTAATGAAGGTTAATAAAAACCTGATAAGGTTATTCGTTTATATTTTCATATTCGTAAATATATTTAATTGTTCTTAATATTATAATAATTATACGTATATGTTGTTTCTAAACTACTAGATACACACATTTCTGTTCTTATCTATTTCAAAAATATTTAAAAAATGCAATGACTATTAAGATTGCAAAGGGTATTTAGAGTGCCCTTTGTATTTATTATCCACATTTTACTGATAGGTATGGATACTTGTTCAAACATGCAGTCGAGTTGAATATCGTAACTAGATAATGATATCCATTACCAGTCTATATAACCCGATACTTGTAGAAAGATTTAGTATTGTGCTCTAAGTTCGACAAAAGTAAAGTGGTTGAAAGTTTGAAATAATAAACAACAATGGAGGTAAGTTATTTATATTTTATAAATTTGGTTTCAGTAAATACTTTAATAATTCCTATTTATTTTTTGAAACGCATTTTGATTTGTTTATGTTATATTTCAGTCTTCATACAACCTGAAAGATGTGGATAAATGTTTCAGACCATATAATTATTATAATTTATCTGATGATGAAGAAGAGGTTTTAAACATAACAGAAAATAAAAATAAGAAGACCAATCGTTTAGATGACTTTTTTCTTCAAGAACCTGACCGGAAGAAGAAAAAAACTAAACTTTCTTCAAGTGTTGGCCGTGCAGGGAAGGAGGGAAGCATTTCATATATATCAACTGATAAAGATGATGGAATGGACGCTGACATACTTGTGAAAATGGAATTATATAGTTTAAAAAAGTTGAAAGAAATCCCAGTGGCACAACATTGGAAAAATGCAGATATTCGTGTTAAATATTATATGAAAAACGATTCCAACATTGATGTTCAGATAAAGGATATTGTATACAACATAACAAAGGGGATATCCGAGGAAGATAGTGTAAAACGTTACAGTTTTAAAAATTAGTTTCATTTAGTTTCTTCATGCTTCAGATTTTAATACCATAAGTTTATATAATTAAGTAATGTTTCAGTTTTCCACTAGTATAAATACTATGTTGCATTGTACAAAGTCAATCATTGTGCTTTTTGTTGAAGACCTTTGCGCATTAAGGTTAAAAGTGTGAGACAAAAAACAGTTGTGAAACGAATACATATATACAATGTCTCAAGAATGTGTTAGTGTTTTTTTTTGATGAAATGGATCATGAATTTGAAAGCTTATCCATTATATAGATACAATTGAACTTTTCAACGTTTGTGATGAAATAGAAAGAAATTATTTAAATCACCCATTTTATGATCAAAGAATGATGGTGCTATGTGATGAATTCGATGGGAAACTGTGAGTATATTTAATAATCATATTTTATATATATATTTAATTTTTTTTTATTTCTCTATTCGCATTTCTAACAGTTAAATATAATAAAATTTTATTCGACAGGGTTGATCAAATGGGTCGTGGAACCAAAAGGAAAGCAGCTGTTGATATTAACTCTGCTGACATCAAAAGAATAAAATCTGGATCGAACATGGATCTTTCACGGTCTTCACAAGAGCAATCAACATCGAATGAAGGTAATAATTTTAACATGAAATTTTGCTGTATTTGTAATAGAAATGTTTCCAAAAAATATTTCGCTAATCATCTAAGGAGCAATGCACATAAAAATAATGTAAATAAAAAACAACATTCAATAAAACCCAATGTTAAGATAATTGAGACTGCGTTCGGTAATAGAATAATAACCTATAGAGTAACTTCAGAAAATCAAAATGATTTACAGTTTGAGACACCAGAGTTATTTCTTGCATCTGTCAAAGATACAATATTTACAATAATAAATAAATCTATAGAAGATCATACAATTTTAAAAATAAATTTCATTTTATATGGTGACTTTGTTCAGGAGACAAAAAACATTAACAACACTTTTGATTTCCAATCAATGAATTTTATTGTTTGTATTGGTGATGATTTAAATATATTTTATACAACTCTCACGAAATCTCTAATAAACTATATAAATTCATTCGAGAGAAAGGATAGTGGGTGGAGTCTGAAAAAAATTTTACATTTGGATATGAATTTAAATCAATTTAACCCTTTAAGAGGAAAATCCTTTATTGAGTTACCACATGATATAAAAATAAAAAAAGCTGTGATAAATGTTAAAAACACTGATGACGCCTGTTTTAAGTGGGCACTGTTATCTGCTTTATTTCCAATTCATAAAAATTCGGATAGAGTATCATCATACACCAAATACAGTCATAAATTAAAGTTCGGTAATATTAAATTTCCAGTCAAATTAAAGGATATACACAAAATTGAAAGTCTTAATAATATAAGCATTAATGTTTTTGGGTTAGAATATAATGAACAAAGAAAAAAGCATTGTATTGTTGGGCCATTGTATTTTACAAAGAATAAAATGCAGACTCATATAAATTTACTATATTTGACACAGGGTAAAATCGGTCATTATTGTTATATAAAAAATATGTCACGATTAATAAGTAGTCAAGTTTCGAAATCTAAGGAAGCTATATATCTATGTGACTTTTGTTTACAATATTTTTCAACATCTGAACGTTTAAATAACCATCAAAAAAATGATTGCAGACATATTTGTACACAAATACCAAGCGTAGATAAAAATAAAAAAAATTGGTGGGGCGATATTGTATCTGAAAATAAATTAAGTTTTGATAAATTTCAACGTAAATTGATGTTACCTTTTGTTATATATGCGGATTTTGAGGCTTTTTTAAGTCCCTTAGCATCATGTTCAAACGATCCTTCAAAATCACATACAATAAATGTACAAAAACATAATGTGTATAGTTTTGGATACTACATTAAATGCTCATACGATGATAAATTGTCTAAATATGTAACATATACTGGTGAAAACTGTGCTTTAAAATTTATGGAAACCCTAAAAGATAATTTGACAACAATTGTTAAAAAAATTGGTTTCCAAAAAGTTGCTAATAAAATATCACCAATTCAGCAAGATATAGTTAGCAAATCTATTCATTGTTATATTTGTGATAAAATTTTGTGTGGGAATTCAATGATTTACCACGATTGGTTTACTGGGGAATTTGTTGGGGTCATACATAAAGTTTGTTCAGAAAAATTTAGAGTACCTTACACTATACCAGTCTTCTTGCACAATTTAAGCCATTATGATGCACATTTTATCGTACATGCCTTAAACTTTGATGAAGGTCAGGTAGAAGTTCTCCCACAAAACAAAGAAAAATACATATCATTTTCAAAGGTTCTTAAAATCAATAACAGTAATGTAACTTTACGTTTTGTGGATTCCCTAAAATTTTTACCGAGTAGTATCTAAGCTATAGATACTTTAGCAAAAAAATTTAACAAAGAATAATTTTAATGAATTATCAAAATGCTTTCCCAATTCAGAAGACTTTAAACGGCTGACTAAAAAAGGTGTATTTCCATATGAATTTATTAAAGATTTTGATACATTAAACTACAATCAACTTCCAGATCTTCCACACTTTTACAGTAGTCTCACAGATTCCATTATTTCTAATGAAGATTACAACCATGCCAAAGATGTTTGGAATCATTTCAATTGTAAAAATATGTTGGATTATTCAAATCTTTATTTAAAAACTGATGTTTTATTGTTAGTAGATATTTTTGAAAATTTTAGGCGTGTTTGCATTAAAACGTACGATTTAGACCCGGCTCATTACTATACAGCACCTGGATTAAGTTGGGATGCTATGTTAAAACATACTAAAACAGAGATTGAATTACTTTCTGATATAGATATGATTGCTTTTATTAAATCAGGAATTCGTGGTGGTGTTTCGCAATGTAGCACTCGCTATGCAAAAGCAAATAATGTTTACATGTCTGACTATAATGCGAAAGATAAAGAGTCATTCTTAATGTATTTCGATGCCAATAATCTATATGGTTGGGCAATGTCACAATATCTACCTACAGGTGGTTTTGAGTGGGTTAGTGCTGATACAGATTTTAATGTTAGTTGTTCATCAGATATAGGTTTTATCTTAGAAGTAGATCTGGAGTATCCGGTGGATTTACATGATAAACATTCAGATTTACCTCTTTGTCCAGAAAATATACCAGTTGGGGACGCTAAGGAAATTAGATTGATTCCAAACTTAAAAAATAAATCCAAATATATTATTCATTATCGAAATTTAATTCAATGTTTGAAAATGGGTTTAAAATTATTAAAAGTTTATAGAATATTAAAATTTAAGCAGAGTCCATGGTTAAAGAACTATATAGACCTTAATACACAATTAAGAACTCGAGCTAATTCTGATTTTGAAAAAGATTTCTATAAACTCATGAACAACGCAGTTTTTGGTAAGACTATGGAAAATATTGAGAAACGAGTTAACGTTAAACTGTTAACCCACTGGGAAAATAGGGGCAAAGTATTGGGGGCTGGGGATCTAATTGCTCAACCACATTTTCACAGTGTTTCAATATTTTCTGATAGTCTTGTTGCAATTCAATTAAACAAAATGAAATTAATTTATAATAAACCTATTTATCTCGGATTTTGTATATTAGATATATCTAAAACGCTGATGTATGATTTCCACTATAATTACATGAAAGAGAAATTTACTTCAAATCTGAAACTACTGTATACAGATACTGACAGTCTCATTTATCAAATATTTACTAGTAACTTTTATAATGATATAAAGCCAGACATTTGTACACATTTCGATACATCAGATTATAATCCAAACAATGTTTTTAATTTTCCTCAAGTAAATAAGAAAAAAATTAGGTTATTTCAAAGATGAAAATTGTGGTAAAATCTTTACAAAATTTGTGGGTTTGCGATCAAAAATGTATGCATTACAGGTAGATGATAAAATTATTACTAAGGCGAAGGGTGTTAACAAATGTGTCACTAAAAAATTAACGTTGGATAATTATAAGTCATGTTTGTTTAATAAAAACGTACAGCATTGTAAAATGTATCGGTTTAGATCATTAAAACATACAATTTTTACACAGGAAATAAATAAGGTGTGTTTATCTTTTAATGACACAAAGCGGTACATTTTACCAAACAAAATCGATACGTTACCTATAGGTCATTACCAAATCAATAGTATGTAATTAAGTATTGTAAATATAACAAATTGTAAATTTTTATGTAAAATAAATTTGTTTTGTACATGTATAATGTATAAACGTGTACTGTACATTAATATTGTGATATAACACTTACATTTTTTGTATATTTCATATAAATAAATTGTTTTTAAAATATCAACTTAGTTTTATTCCTTTCCCTGAAGAAGACAGAAGTCAAAAAATAATGATTCATTTTATTCATCCCTTTGCTGCCATCGTAGCAGGACCTAGTGGGTGTGGAAAATCTAACTTTGTTGCAAATTTCATTAAGCATAAAAGTAGTATATGTAATGAGATTTTTTAGAAATAACATGGTGTTATGATGAAATGCAGCCGCTATATAATATACCTGGAGTAAATTACCACCAAGGACTACCGGAATTGCATATGTTTGATGGTAAAAATCCACATTTGATTATAATAGATGACTTAATGAGGGAATCTGATGGTCGAGTTGTTGATATATTTACAAAAGGTAGTCACCATAGAAATTTGAGTGTTTTTTACATAACCCAAAACTTATTTCATCAAGGAAGAGGACAGCGCGACATTTCACTTAATTCAAGTTATATTATTTATTTTAAAAATCCCCGTGACAAAACTCAAATACGATTTCTAGCTAGACAAGTTTCACCGGAAGACACGAAGTTTATTGAAGATTCATATACCGATGCTACTAAAGAAGCTCATGGTTATTTAATGATTGATTTGAAACAAAACACTGATGATGCTCGCCGCATAAAATCTAAAATATTTGAATCTAGTAATTTTTGTACAATATATGTTCCTATGAAAAGGTATAAGTATCTTTGTAATCAGCCACTCTAAGTCAGTAATGAACCATGTATCAACGAATAACAACGCATAAGGAATTGTTATCAGCTTTACATAAATTAAAACCCAAACATCGTAGGATATTACTGAAGTCTTGTAATAATCAAGAAATTAACTGTATATGTGAATGTATTCACAATGTTTTACAAGGAAAAGTACCTTTAAAAGAGAATACAAAAACAAAATTAAAAAAAATTAAAAATCTCTTACGTAATCTGATCAGTAAAGGAAAAAGTTTTGAATACAGGAAAAATATATTAATACAAAAAGGAGGGTCCTTTCTTCCCATAATTTTGGGTACAATTCTAAGTACCCTTGTAAGTTGTTTTAATAAATCACAATGAACACAAAAAAAATGCTTCTTGTTGAGCAAGACTTTATTGATAAACTTAAACATCAGAATGAAAATAAAGCAACACCGCAAAGTAGATTGGATTTAGAAATGGAAAAAAATTATATCAAGTAAATTGGATGATCGCGAAAAATGGGCGCTTTATCTACAAATTTTACAAAGATACTTACATTACTCCATGGAAGAACGTCAACCTCAAGAAATAACAATAACTGAAAAGGTAATAAATGATAATACTAATGAAAACCGGAACATCAATAATATAACTACTAGTGAAAATGAAAAAATGCTAAATGTTAAACAACTCCCAACGGGTGAAGACATCGCATATGGGTTACAACCAAAAGAAATATTAAAATTAATTCCTAAAACTTATATGAGGAGGGGTGAATTATTGATGGATACAATAGTAAATAAAACAGATCAATTGCAATGGAATAAAAATGGAACAGTTTTCATTAGTGGACAAGAGATACCAGGGAGTAATATTATAGATTTAGTGAATGACATCTTACGACCCTCGAAGAGATCTGATCCAATCGGTTGGGAAATATTCGCCAAGTTTTTAAATGATATAAATACACCGCTAACATACATTGGTAATCTGAAAAGAATCAAATATATATCTGACCTTAATAGTAAAGATAAAACATTGATTCAAGAATCACAAACTGAGGTTTCTTCAACTCCAACACAATCTAAACACATCAATAAATTGAGAAACAAAAGTGATTGGGAGAAATGGACCCCGTATTAGAGTTACATCGCATCTATTATGATATTTCACATCCAGCTGGTTACAGCAGTGTCAATAAGTTAACAAAGGCAATGAATGGAAAAATCTCAAAAAGTGACGTTTCAAAATGGTTGCAGTCTCAAGAAACATATACATTACATAAACCGGTTATAAAAAAATTCCCACGTAATAAATATATTTTATCAAATATTAATGAATTGTGGCAAGCTGATTTAAGTGATTTAAGAACTTACATAGAATATAATGATGGATATAAATATATTTTGTGTGTTATTGACGCCTTTAGTAAGTATGCTTATGTTAGAGCAATGAAAAAGAAGGATTCATGCACAATAAAAACGTGTTTTACTAGCATCTTTGATGAAGCTAAAACTGTTCCTAGACATATTCAATCAGATAAGGGTACGGAATTTGTATCTAAGGATGTCCAAACTTATTTAAAACGTAAAAATATAAATTATTACACTACAAATAATCCAGATATAAAGGCAAGTATAGTAGAACGATTTCAGAGAACATTGAAAATGAAAATGTGGCGTTATTTTACACATAAGAATACCTATCGCTATATAGATATTTTACAAGATTTGGTTAGTTCTTATAATCACAGTGTGCACTCTAGTATCAAGATGAGACCATGTGATGTTAAAATGGAAAACATTATGGAAGTTTGGCGGAATTTATATTATGATGAAAAGACTTATATTTCAAGTTTAAACAAAGTACCTAAGTTTAACGTTGGTGACTATGTAAGAATTACAAAATACAAACATGTTTTTCAAAAAGGTTATGAAAGTAATTGGAGTAATGAAATTTTTATCATTACTTCGATTATAGATCGTTCCCCGTGGGTTGTATACACTTTAAACGACTTAGAAAATGAATCAATAACAGGAACTTTTTATGAAAAAGAATTACAAAAAATAACTTTTTCCCCCACTTCCGAATATAAAATTGATAAAATCATCAGATCACGTAAAAGCGGTATTAGAAAGGAAGTATTAGTTAAATGGAAAGGATATCCTAACAAATTTAATTCTTGGGTCTTACTGTCGAATATTAAAAATCTACAATGAAGGAAAGTTTCTATTTAACTTTACTCAGCAATAGTTCCACACAATATTTCCCGGGAAATATGACATCAAATTTTTCTACAAAACTACCTAAAGCCATTACATTAGAAGGAGAATGGATGGTAGGTATAGTTGAGTTTCAATATCCCTCTACTATGTTCTCCGTGCAAGAACATGAAAATATCATATACATAAGTAAAAAAACTACCATCAATAACGAAGAGACCACACTAATGTATAAGAACCATATACCAGCCACCAACTATGATAATATACAAAATATTCTTATTGCTTTAAATTCGAAAGAGAAAGTTAGTTTTCGTCAGGACACCGTGTCAAAGTTTGTCTCTGTTGCAGTAAAGGATCCATCAATAATTTCACTATCTCTATCACCTAATTTGAGCTTTCAACTTGGATTTGAGCCAGATACCAATTTAGTAAATCATAATATCGGTAAACGCCCTGCTAATCTACATTTGGGGTTACCATCACAATTATTTGTGTATTGCGATATTATAGAACCACAAATTGTTGGTGATGTCATGACACCCCTATTGAGAATTATACCCTTAGATCCTGCTAAATACATATATGGTTCAAATAAAATGCATATATTTTCACCACCACATTATTTACCGGTAATGAGAAGAGAATTTGATGTTATTGAGATAGATATAAGAACAACCACGGGAAATGCGGTACCATTTCAATACGGTACATCGTGTGTGAAACTTCATTTTAAAAAAATATAATCTATATTTCCTTTTTAAAATGTATACACCTCAAGAAACTTTTATATGTCCTTATGAACATTATTATTCGCAACAAGCTGGGTCTGGTATAAATGTAATCTACAAAGGAGCCTTACATCAACGTGGTCATGGTATCGGCAGTTTTCTTGGGGGGTTATTTCGAAGTGTGCTACCTTTACTCACTAGTGGTGCTAAGGTGATTGGAAAAGAAGCACTTAACAGCGGTATTGGGCTTTTGTCAGATGTTGTAGCTAGTCGTCCTATTAAAGAATCCATTAAAAATCGATTGAAAGAGGCTAGTTCTAACCTTAAACGCAAAGTTGATACAAAAATTGATAAACTTATGACTGGATCGGGTGTTAATAAGAGACGAAAATTTTGTAATGAGCTCATTCGAGTTTCACCCCTCAAAGTGAAAGGCGCTTCAAAGAAAACAAGGAACAAAAATATTAATATTTCCAAGGATATATTTTCAAACTAATCATAATGTCATTTATTCATAATCATTCATGTGAGTGCGTTAAATCTGAATTGGATCTGTTTGCTCTTCCTTCCACACAAACAAGTATCGAATATGGACACTGGGTACATTACAAACCAATTTCTTCATTAAGTGATGATGGACCTATCGAATTCCAAGTACCTGGTACAGGAGATGACTACATAGACCTTTCGCATACACTACTCCATCTCAAGGCTCAAATTAAAAATCAAGACGGTTCTGCAGTTAATGCAGCCAATGTAGTGGCACCAGTCAATAATTGGTTACATTCTTTATTTAACCAATTGGATGTTTACCTAAACCAAAAACTTGTGTCACCCCCAAATAATACTTATGCATATCGCGCTTTCATAGAAACTCTATTAAATTATTCATCATCCGCCAAACAATCACATTTGACATGTGGTTTGTGGTACGAGGATACAGCTGGTAAAATGAATGAAACTAATGAGGCAAACAAGGGCTTTTACAAAAGACAACAACTTTCAAAGGATGGAAAGGATGTTGAAATGATTGGGCATTTACATGGGGATATATTCAATCAAGATAAATTCCTCATGAACGGGGTCGAATTATCTATAAAATTAGTTAGATCGAGAGAAACATTTAACCTCATGTCACAGAATGCAGATAATAAGTACAAAGTCTGTATAACAGATGCAACTTTAATAATACGCAGAGCAAAAATTAATCCATCAATACTAATAGCTCATCAAAAGGTTCTTGCCACTACTACGGCTAAATATCCTATTACAAGAGGTGAAGTGAAAGTCCTGACCATACCAGCTGGTGTGCAGGGTAAAACACTAGACAATATATTTTTAGGACAGGTTCCTAAGAGATGTATTATAGGTTTTGTGAATAATACAGCATTCAACGGTAGTTATGTTAAAAATCCTTTCAACTTTGAAAATTTTGGTATTTGCTCATTTAGCCTATATATAGATGGTCAACAGATACCTTCAAAATCGTTACAACCATCATTTCCAAACGATGTATTTACTAGCGCATACCACACCCTGTACTCAGGCACCGGTATACATTTTCTTAACGAAGGTAATGGAATATCGAGGGAGCAATATTCAAATGGATACTGTTTACTAGCTTTTGATTTAACACCTGACTTGTCGGCTAACTCTAATGTGCATTGGAATCTTGTACGCCATGGTAGTGTAAGAATGGAAGTAAGATTCGAGAGCGCATTGACTGAAACAATTAACTGTGTAGTTTACGCAGAGTTTTCAAATATTATAGAAATAGATAAGAACAGAAATGTATGTGTGGATTATAGTAGTTAAGCAATCACTTATGTAATTATTATGATATTAAGAATAATAAAATATAATGTAATCGAATATGACATGGTTTTTATTTACCTTTATTACTTTTTTACAAAGAGACTCATTACTTATGTTGAGATCATATTATGTGTGTTTAAATACATTGGTACAAATATGAATTGATACTAATAAATGTAGTCAGTAAAAGAGTGAAAGAGTAGGGGAGTAAACGCGTATTAAAGTATGAACACACTAGAAGTGCAAATGAGTCTTCGTAGAATACATCCCAGCCTCCAGAGCAACGTATATCCTTCAAATCGATTGCCGATGTATGCTCAGGTGCCAGCACTTATCATATGCAATCTTGACCCTGATTCACAGCCGGGGTCTCATTGGGTGGCTATTCATATAAACGTCGAAAGAGTTGGGGAATACTTTGATTCGTTTGGACGTAAACCTATTGAAGCAATAGAAGGATTTTTAAGGAGGAATTGTTGCATGTGGAGATACAATAGCCTTACGGTTCAGGATTACCTATCGGCGGTGTGCGGAGAGTACTGTTTGGTATACATATATTACAAGTTCAGGGGATGAGATTAGAAGACTTCCTTAGAAATTTTACGTGTGATTCAGAGAACAATGATACGGTGCTAGTAAATTTGTATAGAAATATAATGGACATATAAATAAAAGAATAATACCTGGAATAAAAATGTTTTATTTAAATATGTAACCCTTACATCTAATTTTATTATAGATAATGGTGTTAATGTAGGTATATTTATTGTTGTTTGCTTAGACCCGTAGGTTAGGTTAGATATAGTTTATTCTATTTTTCTTTTAGAGCCATAGATCGGGTTAGTGAATGTAGGAAAGTAGATAACGATGCATTCGTACTGAGTCATTAAGTAATTAGATAATGAGTGGGAATTTCGTGCAGGAAATAGTAGCTGATAAGGTGGTGATTAGTAAGTAATTAGCAAGGGTTTTGGGAAAGCTATCTCTGGAACGGTTAGAGCTATCACTTCAGGAGTGAGTGCATTCGACTCCACACGTCCTGTTTAGTGGGGTTAGAGTACAAACTTTTTTTTTTTTTTTTTTTTAGGCGGGCGCTGCCTCCGAAACAGCTTTTTTTACCGAAGCAGTGGGTGAGGCAGTGCCCGGGAATCCATACTACTAACAGTTCTTCCGAACACTCTCCGTAATAAACTTTGTAAAAAACGCAAAAAAAACTCTGAGGCCGTGTCTTCGAATGTTGACAGCAATGGCTTAACTTAACTTGTTAGCAGTGGCTCGTAAAATGAAAACATCGTGAGAAAATGTTCTTTAGCCAAAAACCAATGACTAAGGTTAGGCACAGATTTTTTCCGTTTTAGAAATCTTACGTCAATGAATAAACATTGAATTATTAAAACACACAACTCTGAATTATTAAAAAAATTGGATAAAGATTGCTTTTGTCCTGTTTATACATTTTAAACAGAGACACCAATTACATATCTAAATAAGCGTCGTATTTAGGTAAATTAAGTAGAATTTATTAAGCGGAAGATAGCAATCCTATAAATTTGTTTTGGCCCGATTATAATTTCGTGTTGAAAATGCAACTGGAGGCTAATGTAATAAATTTGAGCTCTCGTTATTCGGCGGTCTGATTTATTACTCGATTTTATGAAACCGGTTTTTGCGGTTTTAAATGTTCATTAATTTTGCTTAAATTACCATGAATGGGTTAGAGAATAACTGGAGCTGTCTTGTGCATTTTATCTCGTAATTGTATTTGATAATAATTTATCGATCATGTTCTACAATAATTTTACGAATACGTGACTTATATCTGTATGTCTGATACGTTTTTTATGTAAGAGACTCTTGTTTCTGAATAAGTAACACTGAAATATGATCTGGAGGTACTGGGTTTGAAGCTGGCAATAACTGGCATTGGTGAGTAAAGACCCTCTTACTTTTAAGAAAATATTATTAGTGAAATGTCTGATTCTGTTTTCTTGTTGTCTTTTTACAAGACCCATTTTTTACAAGACTTCATGTAAATAGAGCTAAAGAGTGAACGGAAACTTAATAGTAGTTAATTCATATACATAGACAAAACATTTATTACAAAAGAAAGCCACACACAGGAACACACAAAATAATAATAATCAAAAAAAGAAAGATAAATAACAAAAAAAATATTTTTTAAGGAACAAAGTACATTTTAAGGTGTAATGTGTGTGTTGCGGTTGTAACTGGCCCTGGCGCAGCATCATGTTTTGGAGCAGACGTGTTCCACAGCGCTGGTCATTCCACCTGAGACCACAACAGTTAGTTTGCGCTTCAGACGCAAACAAAGAAAAAGAATTCCAATTTTAATGTAGACTTACCTAAATTTGAGGTTACATTAACATTTAATGTTTTCCAGTATTCAATGTAAAAATCTCATTAATTTTTAAATAAAAATAAATTTTTATATACTACACTTTCGGTACGAACTTATTTGCTTTGTATTTCCGGTAATATTTTGTATGGTTCGTTTAAAGTTAATGGCTTGTGCCGAGATCGATATGAGAATATATTTTTATTATGAACGTTAAATGTTCAGCTCATTTATTCCTCAGCGCGATGTGAAGCGGAAAAACTGGAAAATCTTCGAGAAAATTGTTGTATACAGATTATATTTATTATTATTATTATGTCAAATTTAGCGAAATAAATATGTTTAATTATTGAAATAGCAATTAATTTTACGGTTTCCCTTGGTTTTGAGAAACAAAAGACGACGGGGCATTAAATTTGTCATTGTTCAACCGTTTATTAAAGTCACTAGTTACTTGATTATAGTAAATACATATGGACACAAAATAAATTTATTTTATTTGTTTTGTTACAAAAGATTACACGTCGAATTGATGATTTCCTTCCGTTTATTGGATTTAAAAAAATATATTTTTTAACTGTCAACACTAGTTCTGGATAAAATGTACCGACGCGCAGTCTCTTTAGCTTTCAACAAATACCTACTCAGTATAACACATTTCCAAGGATCTTGTTACTAACAAACATCAAAAAAACTGAAGGAGGTAATCAAATTCGTGCTACCAATGACCACGCAAACCTATATGAATTTCAGTACATACTGACTCAAGTTCATAGTTAGTTTCAGCAGTCATAGTTATTTTAGTATGTAGGCGACAATTATTATTTATCATCATTATCAATAAGCGATAATCTATTGACGCACATACACTGCGGCTGTCTTATCTACGATTTGATTTCTACTTATTTAATCTCTATGTTTCAGAAACAAGAATGTACTATTGTGTTTTTTACTGATTACAGTGGAAAATTGGGCCGTAACAAACGTGATTTATTACCCCAAAATATATTCGTATGGACAAAGTTCGTATAGAAATGTATAACAGCTAAAAATCTAATATTTACTATAACATATGCCAAAACCAGATATTAACACATATTTAGTACAGTTAATTAGTCAAATTACATAACAACCGCTTATATTCTTTTACCAACGGTTTAATTGATTGTCCAGACTTATTGTCGCTTTTACTATTTTCCACCCCTTCTTCTTACAATACAAGGCAAACCCAACTATTTAAAATTCCTCGGTGTAATACAAACTATTTACGTAACTCAGTCACAACTAATCTGAAATTATGTATCGTATAATTTCAGATTATAACTCAAATTACCAGCAAATAGATATATTAAATGTAAGTAAAAAATGTTTAAAAATAATTTAAAAAAACTTCCTTTGTATTAAATATATATTATAATGAACAATGAATCTAAGAACTTAGAATTTATTATAAATACATATATTCTTTGTCTATTTTTTGTATTTGTGAAACTGTACTTTGTGTATGTTTAAATGTGTATTTCGTTTTTGGCCTTTGTGTACAGTGTAATTGTTTGAATATTGTTGAATAAGTAGCTGTAGGAATACCGTTGAGCAAATAAATAAATAAATAAATAAACAGTTCTTAGTCCTAAGCCAAACAAATGTCCCCTATTGAAGATAACACTTAATATCTGCTTGGAATTTAATTCATTTTAATATTGGAGTATTATTATGCCCAATAACGTCTTGATGAGGTCATCCAGTGATGTGTAGGTATGCTAACAGCAGTTTTAACATGCGCAGAGGTCTACTACCCGTTGAAGTTAAAAAAGTATGTCGCTATATTTAGGTATGGGCTTTAGATTTGTATCTGTTCTGTATCTGTTTCGTGATCATTTTTTTTAATAGAACAGGGGGCAAATGGGCAGGAGGCTCACCTGATGTTAAGTGATACCGCCGCCCATGGACTGTCTCAATGCCATAGGGCTCGCGAATGCGTTGCTTCCTTTGTTACTTGCTTTTTCTAATAGGCAAGTAGGGGATCAGCCTTCATTGCACACACGTCGTCAACTTTTTGGGTCTGAATGCCAGTTTCCCCACGAGGTTATCTTCTCTATACGAGCTGTATGTGTACAGCCGACTTACGTGTTAAGATTGACTTCAGGGATGAGGATCACATGAAGAAGCCACTAAGACAAAACTACTCAAACGCCAAAATTAGCCAAAAGCTAAGGTTAATAGGTAAGTTTTTTTAACTTCAGGGCCACTGTGTCTTTGTTATCACTATAAACATAACATCGTAAAAGATTCGTTCTAAAATAATTCAATAAGCTGTTTTTATTGAGCAACAATGGTCATGAACCATGTGCACTGATCATAAAATATATGTAAACGCGGGAACATCTACTAAATTAATATCGGAATGCTCCTGGGTTTCAATAATTACTTTGGATTTAAAACACAGAAGGCCGGGTCACTGAACCTAAAAATAATAATCAATTCTACCCCATGATCCAATGCCCACAGGACTACTTGACTAATCGCTGAGTTGTTAACTAAAGCAGTCAATAACTAAGCATTATAATTTTTCCCTTTAAAAGACATGATATAAATGGATCTGGCATGTCGCGCATAGTTCTAGACAAACAAGATTGAACGAACTGGCACAGTTGGTCAGTCCACTCGAAGCTAGTACGCGACCTTGCCGCATTAAATATAGACTGCCGACGATTCTGTCGCCAACAAACAGTACAATCGCGATCAGACGTTATCACAAATGTATAGATTAGGAGTTAATCACACAGTGAACGGTATTGTGTATACTTAATGTGGTATTGATACGTTGTGTTAAAATGTCCGAATCTTCCGCATCCGGAAGAAAATGTTAGTATTTTGTGTTGTGTAATCAGTGATGGGTTGAGAACAATATATTGTGTTTAAGTGACTAGGAAATATTATTAACATAGAATAACATGTGTGTCGCAATAGTAAATCATATTTGAGTATGTTATCGTCCGCCTGCCCTGATTTTGCTGCACTAAATATGATTGGTTTTAGGCGATGCGCGTAAAATATACGTTTTAATATCTCTCATAGTTACGAGAGTGGGTCGAAATACGTTCATTTTTGTGATAGTGTTTTTCTAATTGACTTATGTTACTTGAAATATAAATACTTTGGATAATTGTCAAATGGATGGCTAAAAAATAAGCAATGCATTGCTCATTATTAGTACATATTTATGAAAAGGAAATATAGTATATGATATATTTTAATCAACTGATTTTATTAACTTAGTAACTTTATGGAGTGAAAACGCCTTCGAACCAGTCAAAACGGGATTTTACTTTCAGTGAATTGGTATTTAGCACACACGCTACATTCTTCTCATTGTTAGCTGAATCGGATAACTAATTGAAGTCAACTTTCATTATAAACACGTGACTTAAAATACTTAATAACTTTAACCTGTATTCATTCTTATTATTAATTCCGTACTTATAGGCTTCACATAACAGCTAGTATATGTTTTTTCCGCTTTCAAGTCACTTAACAAATGATCGTGACAAATTATTAACATTTTACACTAATAGTACGGTTATGAATACGGATATGATGTACTAATTATCTCTTTGAATTCAAAAGAACTTTATTTAACATATATATACTGTACTTTAAAATATATACACAGTACAGGTGAGCGTATTTATTATCACGCAGAGCTTACACTGTGAAATTTAATACTAAACGCTCGTAAATATGGGTAGTGAGGTAATATGATATTTTAATATTGCTATTTAAATTATAAGTTATAGCAATTTAAGTTTAAACACATTAGTGATAGTAGTCTTGGTTTAAAGCAAGTTTAAATTTATATTAAAGCAAAGAATTAAGACAGTTATAATGTTAATTAAAGGCTTATAAAGATTTCCGGAATACGTCTGGTATTTATTACGATTTACGAGTCGTAGTAGTAGATTTGCTTTATATCTAACGTCGTCAAACTTTGTTTTCTGTTAGAAAAGTTTTTGTAAAATATAAAAAAAGGAATTTTAATTGTGTGATAATTGATATATTTTTGGTTGAATTTGTAATTGTATTTGAAAGACAAAACTTTATTATACACAATAACAGGATATTTAGGTAAAATATAGTGCACTAGGATCCCCTCATTAGGATTCCCTGTGTTTTTGGAAGCCAGTCTCTCCAGTCTGAGGTGTGATGTTCATTATCACGAATGAATCACTTGCGTAACACATAATGAAATTATTGATTCCTTTTTTAAAAGTACAATACAATGCACTTAAAGGATTTAATGAGTTAATATCCCACAATACACGTTTAGCGTTAACAGTGCAGATCCGAAACATTTAAGTCCTGAATCATTCAAACGGTCCACGGACGGAGGAGCTATGTTAGAATTGAAAAAGAGTATGTAAATTGTGTACCTCTGTGTCCTTCGGTTATTAAGTCCAATTACCGTGTGTAACGTGATTTGAAATCACGGCATACACCAATAAAAATATATTTACGCAATTAAGACTCCTAACACAACTATAAGACTTTTCATATGAATTAATTAATAGTTATGAATTAAGTCGAAGGCTTCATTCATAATTATGACATGTAATATGGGTCATACAATTTATTTTTGCCATCTTGAGTTACCATTATTACCAGGGTTACAGTAAGGTTTCTTATGTTATACGGGGATTAACATAACAAAGGACTGATTTTTACGAGTAAATATCGCAATATCGACTTTGTTACATTCTATTAAGGTACATTATAGTATAAAGTTAAAGAAATTGTGTGTTTTGCTTTTAAATTTTCACGAGAGCAATTCTTTTTTGTAAATGGTGTTGTTGTATCGAATTACGTTTAATTACGGTCGTTATAATATTAAACATTGTAAAAGTCTATAATCTATTACATTTAGACAAATATAGACACGTGTTGACAAATTAGAATCGTTTTTTTATTTCTAATTACTGCGCTACAATGCAGTAAAGTACCTTCGTCTAAAATTTTCTCTTTTATGACATTTCGCGGGTAGACCTGACCGATGCTGTTGATATTAGATTTGGTTATAACGGGTGCGCGTGCGTGGTTGCCGCAAGCCTCCAGACTGTAATTTGATCTCTATTGTTTTAAAGAAATATTCTCTTTAAGCCAGGCATATCTGTATACAAATAAAAACTACAATTTTTTTTTTGCAGTGGTTCTAAGCACGCTTCTAGAAACAGATCACTACGAGAGCCTAATAAAGGACCTAACGTGTACAAAATGTAACAAATATATGAAGCCTCCAATATATCTATGTGTGGATGGACATAGTATATGTGGGCTCTGCTATGAGAAGAGCTACCAATGTCATGTTTGCAAGGTTAGTATGTTTTCCTTTACTTTATAAAAAGCCTCACAGTTAGTAGTTCTCAAGTTTGACTCGACTTACAATCACGTTGTGCACGAATGGTTCGTAATTAACACTAGACTTAAAAATATATCGACGTAGGAAAGCATATTTGCTGTAAGTAGACAAAATACCTAAAGTGACTTTTTCCTGCCATTAGAATCAGAAAAAAAGCCGCATCGAATGACCTGGGTCCTGTGTCTCTACGATGAAAAAAAATTACATACGCCGTTGAAAACGCCCGTACTTATATTATTTTTAGCAAGATTAAATGCTGTATGTAGACCAAAATCTAGTCATTTCAGACATTTTGCACTTACAGCAAAAGAAAATCAGCATTTTTTTCTTTACAAATACTTACTTCTTCCCATTTAAAAACTTAACGCAGCATTTCAGCGGCGTGTGATTTTTACATTCGTTTACTTACAGCAAGTTTAGGAAACCTACAGTTTTGGTTTTTTTTACCATTTACGACATTTTATTTCAACCAAACATTACATTACCAAATGACCCACTGCATTTCTAGATCTAATCATAATTATAAACTAATCTTACATCTTGAATTGCAATTAAAAGTACCCAAATACATAAATTTCCTGCATACAGCATATTTACCGCCTGTAAATTGATAATATTTCCGCGCGTACATTTTTCTTCCTTAGTTACAGCGTTTTAAAGGTTTGTGATTTAAAAAACTGTTTGCTGTAACTAGCCAAACACGTACTTATAGTAACTTTGGATAAAAAGTTTACATTGCAAATGGTGACTGGCAGTTAAATAAATATATGTTTCAAAAATGGTAGCAATATCATGGATAGGTCAGACACTATTAATTTTTTCCGAAATTAATAAAGTTTTTTGGCTCTGGTGAACAATTGCAATATGTCTACTTACAGCAAATGTGCTTTCCTACGTCGATATGGTCACTTACTTCCTCATTAAGATAATATAATCACGGCACAGATACAGAGATTGTAGCACCACTGGTTTTATGAAAACGTTTTATTATTTATGTAAGATACTGTGTGTTTATATTTTACACCGTGGCAACGCTGCGACGTTTGACATGAATTTTCATATGTGAGGGAACTTCCCTTTGCTGTTTTTATAAGATTGAATCCGAATCACCAGCAAAAAATATTTTGTTTCTTATAGTAATGTTTAGGCTTGGTACGGGATCTCTCTGTTACTTTGAGTACGAAACTCCCTTCCCACTAATATTTGCTTTATTGTTACTGTCATCAAACATGTATTAATACACTCATATAAATATTTAAATTAGAGTAACTAAACTTTAAATAAACTCCATAAGTACTAGAAAATATAGGCGAGTCGTACTGGGCCATGAAAAGTTCTTTAGTGTCACTTATCGCCAATTTTTTTTTTAAGTGTATGTATAAATCTCGTATGCAATAATACAATGTTATATTTACGGTTTATGAACATGTGCCTCAAAAACTGGAGAATATAATATACGAGGGTGGCACTGAAAATTTCGGGAATCAAGGAAGTGACACAACATTACTATTTAAAAATGTATTTATTGCTTTTCGAAGTATTTTCCGCGAAATTTGACACATTTTTCATACGATGGAACCAATCATTGAAGCAACCATTCCATTCGGAAGTTGGGGTCTCCAAAATGGCCGTTTTGTAGGCGTCCACAGCTTCTTCAGGTGGTAATAATCTATTATTTATTTTAGGGAAAGTATAGAAATCATTAGGGCTTAGGTCGGGGCTGTACGGCGGATGGTCTAATAATTCTATGTTTTCTTGCTCTAAAAACTCTTTTGTTTTGTGCACGGTGTGAGAACTCGCATTGTCGTGATGGAGGATAATGCGGCGGTTGCAGTTCTCTTTACGGAGTTCAGAAACGACCTGTGGCAAACAAATGCTAGCATACCATTCTGCATTAACCGTTCTTTGTCCCTCAACCCTCGGTTTTGGAGACAAACGTGGCCACCATTTTTTTGCAACACTCCGTGAACGAACAATTTTCGTTGGCTTTAACTCATTTTCGAACACCCAAACTCGTGACTGGTTTTTGTTTCGGGTTCGTACGCGTATATCCAGGATTCGTCACCTGATACGATGTTGTATACAGCATTTGAGGATCCTGCGTGGAATCTTTCGAGAGTTCTGACGCACCAAGTAACGCGACCCGCTTTTTGCTCTTCATAGAGCGAATGCGGTATCCATCGGGAAAACAACTTTTTTACACCTAATTGTTCATGCAAGATTATTTGTATTTGACTCATGCCAATGTCTAAAGTTGCCTGAATTTCGTGGTATGTCACATGTCGATCTTCCTCAATCAGCTTACGCACAGCATCAACGTTTTCTTGGGTGACTGCAGTTTTTGGACGACCTTGACGGGGATCATCACTGAGCTTGACACATCCACGTTGAAATTCAGCAAACCAGCGATAAATTGTGGTTTTGTATGGGGCTTCATCACCAAATGCAGAAATCATCCGGTCAACACACTGTTTTTGTGATAAACCACGAGAGTCATAATAAATCATCGCTCTTGAATTTTCTCGAGTCAATTCCATTTTCTCAACGACTAAACAAGTTTGACAAAACTTTGTGAAAAGACCGAGAATCTTTTTAGAAAAAAATAAATGGTATTCGATTTAAAAAAATAGTATCTAGTAAAGTATTTCAGTATTTTTTACTTCCAAACTGGTGTCCAAACTTGTCTACATAGTCTATATTTTATTTTATAGTAAAACTCATTAGGGAAAATGTAGGATTAAAATCGTGAAAAAAAAAATTCGGTCGGATGTGGGCCAATGCAAATAATTAAATCTTACCTCTTCATATAAGAGTAGATGATGATATTAAATGTTCCTTTTCTTTTAGAAAGAGTTCGCGCTGATCCGTTCTCAGATTTTAGAGTCATTAGCGAATAAAATGATGTTCCCGTGCACCAACGAGGGATGTCCGAAGCACGCAAATCTTGCGTTACTCGAGAAGCATATTGCACATTGTCAATATCGGATCATAAAATGTTTTATGGCTAGAGTTTATGGTAAGTGACGACTATAGATACTGTATAACTCTTGAATACCTTACGCTGTGGTAAAATTTTAGCTAATAATATTAATGGATGATCTGGGAAATGCAGGCGCAGGAAAATGACTCTCTTAATCTTAACGTTAGTCAAATTTGAAGGGTTTAAAAAATGCTGTTACCCTACACCGTACTGATTAATGTACTCCTGTCTCTTTTCATCCCAGCGCAAACGTCATTTTACAGAAAACGACGAAAGAGTACGAGACAGATTTAGTATTTATGAATAAGAGGATAAAAAGATAATTATAGTTTAATTGGTTCTGACCTGGTGTACCTGTGTTAATATATCTATGTGATGTTTTTTATCTAAATCAATGAAGATGTTAAAAATACATTTTTTGAACGAAGTAAACGTGACCATAACCTCTGTGAAGTACACCAAACGTCGGGAGAGTTTAATAAAATGAAATACGAAATAAATAATTGCAATTTAATAAACGTATCTTAATACGTAGTTATTATACCGGATTGTCAACAGATATTTTTGTTCCGATTTAATTTTTAAACTTTCTTTATTCGTCATATAGGTGAGTGCATATGGGAAGGCAGAGCTGGAGAATGGATGGACCACTGTTTTGCTGAACATAAGGAGAAGGTTACTGACCTACCCTTCATCACTGTCAACGACAAGTGGAATGGAAAACGGACGGAGCCAGTCCTAAACTACTTCCTACTTAAATGCTATGAGAGAATTTTTAATGTTTATCAAATATATGACAAAAAAGGCGGTATGTATGTGTTATAAGTAATTATAATGAACTTCTTACACAAATTAACACGTGATGCTTTGTTCACTACAAACATACTCGATCTGGTTTGTTTTAACTTATTATAGAGACATTCATATGTTTTCTTAATAGTTTTTAAAATGATTTATGAATGGGATCTTAATATCAAATAGTTTTTAAATGTATAATAAAATATTATATGTATTAATTTGTGGTGGCACTAAGCACTGATAGTTCTTTTATTTAAATTTAATAAAGGCTTACAAATAATTTATGTAATCATTACATTCTAGTTCAAATAATTAATATGAACTAAAAAGCTCAGTCAGATTGTGAAGTGAATAAACTAATTAATATAGGAAATCTTTCTCAATCGAGTAATACTTGAGTGTATCCACCAGTACATATGAAATTGATTCATGAACTTTTATTTTATTTTGCTCTCACGGCTGAATAGAAGGTAAAAAATTTAATATTTTCTACAGTTTGTATGTTGGTTTTGTAATATGTACTATGTTATTTTCATTATCAAAATTATCTTAAAATGTCTATTAACTCTTGGGACTAGATTTAGACTTACGTTTCAAAAACGGCCAGTCGAATTTGTGTTTCAATAATAAATCATTATTTATAAGATGTAGATATTTTTTAATTAATTGTATTTTTATTTATTGTAAAATTATCGGTGTAGATAATTAGAATACAGTTACACACACTTCACTTTTAGTGCCATATAAGAATTATTGTATTATTCTATCGTATCTATAATAAAATTTGTGAAAATGCTTATAAAAGATAACCTTTTTCGTAATTGAATATCCTATTAGCAAACATTGTAGGAGTACCCTAACTGTTACTATGAGTTTAAAGGTTCTTAATTAAAATACTTTCAAAGTAATTTGAACTATCGTCAATATTCGATTATATGTTTAAAAAACTATATAAGGAATATACTTAATCTTTTTAGGCATTTACATGTTACGCTAGTTACTATAAATTCTCTATTGAGATTACTAGTGTGTGCGCAGACAAAGCCGCACTTTTTATTATATCAATTAAATAGCCTACATGTGTGCGACATAATCGGAGTATCACGTGATCAGGCGGAGAACTGCCTTACTGGTCGTGTTTATATTATTTTAGTTAAAAAACTCCATTCCTATTTTAATATCGACACACATTTTAACCTTCATTTAGGCCGTAATATAATGGGTAAGAGCAGTGTTCGTGGCTTCAGCGTGCGACCCTCATCCCTGACGTCGTAGGTTCGATCCCCGGCTGTGCACCAATGGATTTTCTTTCTATGTGCGCATTTAACATTCGCTCGACGTGAAGGAAAACGTCGTAACTCGTGAGGAAACCGGCTTCCCTTAGACCCAAAAGGCACAGGAGGCTGATCACCTACTTGCCTATTAGATTAACAAATGGTCATGAAACAGATACAGCAATCTGAGACCCAGGCCTTAAAAAGGTTGTAGCGCCATTGATAATTATTATTATAATGGTACAATTAATAACAATTAAATGATATAATATATAAACTGGCAACTGGCTACTCTGCGCAATTTTACTCATGGGTCACCCGTCGGACAAAGAAATGAATGTATCACCTTCCTCCCCTATTCAGGATAAACTGTATGAAACATTTTTTTCAGGAAGAATGATGTGGACAGTTCTAGTAAATGACGATCAAGCAGAGAAATTCTATTTTGAGGTCGACATATTTCTGCCTAATGTTCCAAGCAAGAGAATCGTGTATAGGTAAGGAAACCCCAAAAATGCAGCATATTACTAAAAGTTTACAAGGTTTTCGTCGAAATCAAAATGGTTTAACCGCCTTTTGTAAATGATATCGTGTCAAACTTTCTTAAAATTCGGAATATTTTGCTTAGAGACGTCTAAGGATTTGGATAAAGGCCAAATTATTTCGTCTTAACCGCGATAAGTCGACAAGGATTACATTTAGTAATATAGAGCGTTGAGCGTTTCTTAAGAGAACTATTTCCAAGAAAAGAGCGTACCAATTCTTAAAAGGCCGGCAACGCACTTGCAAGCCTTCTTGCAATGTGAGTGTTCATGGGCGGCGGTATCACTTAACATCAGGTGAGCCTCCTGCCCGTTTGCCTCCTTCTTTTATTTTCAAATAAAATTACTCTTTTATTTAGGGTTATTTAACTATTATCATACAATTTCGTTACAATTTGTAAATTGAAATTTCTTTTAGCGATTAACGAGTAATATCTATTTATAAACTATATAAAGCTTTCTCCACGTGGTTCTAGTTTCAATTTCCGTGAAAACATTATTTTAAGCACAGAAGGCGCTAATTGTGAGAATGTCTGTCCCTATCACTTACTTGAGTTTTATATAACACGATGGTCTGAACTTGAATTTTGTAGTTTGATGGGCGGGTTCCCGAACACAATATATGTAACTGTAACTAGCCGACTCGACAGATTGTCCTCCATGATATTTCAAGCAATTAGGGTATTGAACAAAGTATGAAAGTACCAACTGCAGCACCATGTGCCCGGCTGATTTGTGGATCTAAACCATTCAGGGCGTTACCCAAACAAACGCAAACAAAAAAAATCATTCAAATCGGTCCAGCCGTATAAGTGTGGCCATAGACGGACCGCATGTTGCATTCGACACCGACTGCTCTAAGCAGTCGCCGCACGGCGATCTGCAGTTTCCATACTAAATTCATATCCGCCATACACGGACCGCACGACCAGTTTCTGTGCGGTCGACTGCTTAGAGCTGCCGGACCCACCATACACGGACCGCTACAAGCGGTTCCTGCCGACCGCGCGCCACTCCCTCAAATAAAATAAAATACTAACGAATTCATCAAATGAAACCACGGACATTCTAAAGTAGTTGAAAAACTTGTGAGCGTCAGAATGGCTGGTCACTAGTCGTGTAGAAGGTTAAAATGTCGTTTAAAAATTACTTCCCAATTGCTTCTATTTAATTCCTACTACAAGACAAATGCTTCCTTAGTATCTTGGGAGAACCACAACAATTTTAGTGACCAGCCATTCTGACGTTCACCTATCCTATTGTACTCACTATAATGAATTATCGATTTTTTCATAGTTAATGTTTTGCTTCCTATTTGCTTCTTCCTAGGTTTTCCATCCTCGATGCTGTACCTATCATGAAATTAAGATATCGAACAATGTTATTACAATTCCGTTCAGCGCCTGGTAAAAATATACAGGCAAAGAATATTTGGTTAAACTAAGTTTAATTATGGTTTATTTATATAAATATAGGTAGGTAGTAACAGAACCCACTATATGTACTTTAGCGGTAAAAACTTTCACCAAGTAAAGGAATAACTTTTTTTTTTTTATATTGAATACAAGAGAAAATAACATAAAATGAATTGGTATAATACCTATTTGTATTATACCAATTTCATTAATTTTTCTTAAGTCTTTTTAATTAATTTAATCTTATTCCTTTTTTTAACGTATACAATAAAGTGTGGAATTATTTTTTTATTATAACTTATTAACCTTGTATTCTAATATCAATATCATCGTAGCATTGCCATACATTTTCACGTCTACAATGTGCTTTATAGTGGCCCATTGTACCAATAGCAGGCGGAACAAATTCAATTATTGAAATCAATTCATATTCGTTACCCTGTAAAAATAGGTTTGTTGGTGCTTCATAAACAGAAACGGTTTCAACCGATATTTCAAAACTTATTATGTTGCGTAAGATCAGTTCAAATGATTTGATACCATCGCAAGTTGCTTGACGGCATGGTATAATGGTGGGTGTATCGAGCATTTGTCTATTCGCTGCTTCTTCAATATCGTTTACAAGTGAATCAAGTAAACGTAAAACAGACACTTTTCTAACTACTTCATTTATAGGGCAGGTTGAATTAGTGCACGACGCTTTTTCATCTGCACTGTAAAGAGAACACTCAAGCAGAATTCCATCAAATATATTTAACACATAACATTCACAATCAACTTCTAGCATATCTCCGTTTTGAACCTTTTTAAAATAAGTTTTGGCAATGGATGATCTGATTTTATAAACCTCTTTATTGTTATTTTCACACATAGATCGGATGAGCTGGCACATAATGTGATCACTTTCATGTATTAATTGACTTTTACTACTTCCATCGACGTATGCTAAAGCTAATGCTGGCATACGGAGTCCAGTCCACAAGTGTTTGTTGTAATTACAATTTCATTATCAATAGTAAATCGGACGTCAGAATGGCTGGTCACTAAAATTGTTGTGCTTCTCCCAAGATACTAAGGAAGCATTTGTCTTGTAGTAGGAATTAAATAGAAGCAATTGGGAAGTAATTTTTAAACGACATTTTAACCTTCTACACGACTAGTGACCAGCCATTCTGACGCTCACAAAAACTTTTTAGTGTCTTCTCTCAGCTGGGGATACAAAGTATGAAATATTCTATGCTGTTCTCTTGATTGTAGTATTGGATGCACCCACATACTACGGTGTCTTCTACGCCTACGCTTGCGTAATAGTAGTAGCAGTGTTTCTTCATCGAATTCCATCTTGTAAATGAACTCGCATCAGTATTATTTTGCGGTCGAACACAACTGCTCCAAGCAGTCGTAGCCGACTGCCTTATGCGGTCGTGTTGCAGTCGTGTACGACTTCAACGCGACCGCTCTAGAGCAGTCGGTCTCAACTGCAACATGCGGTCACCAATACCAATACATCAGGTCGTCATATTCCTCATAATTTCATATTATTTAACTGTTTTAAATAACAGATATTAAAGATTTCTCATATAGAAACCTTTCACTTAGTATACAAGGTATCTCTTGAGCCTTTACTACACTCCACTCTTATTGCCATTAAATAATGAATTTCTTCCTGTTTGATAATCATCAATCATTTATTTATTGTATAACTATATTTATAATTATTTTTTTTTATAGACGTCCTTGTAAATGCGAAAAGGATGCTGATTTTCTGGAGCATACACAAAACGTCTTCATTCCTATTGAAAATATATTTTCCATGCTGGACGAAAGTGAATCAATTAATTTCACTGTTCGAATTGGTGAGTTGAATGCAAATATTTATGCAAATTATAACCTATTTGTCCTGTTTGTTCAGACTTATAATTCACTGAAGCATACAAACTAAATGAATAAGCCTTTATGCAAGTTTACTGTATTATTAACAAATATTTTTAAAGAAATAAATCGCCATTAAGTTTGCAGTTGCTGATAAAAAAAGTGATTTGTAGATAGGTTTAAAGAAGTTTATTCTAATCAAAAACATACGAGTACATGTCACTTTAGTGTATGCTATTACTGCATCCAAGACCATCAACCAAATACAGGCGTTTGTAGGCGTATTTGGTACAGGTCATCTGCCTAAGTAATTCAAAATTTCATTTAAAAAATTCTTGCAAACATAAAATAGAAAAAGTTTGGAAAACCCAAAAGTGCACGCCTCATAGCGGTCATTCACATTTTAAAAAAAAATCATTCGTTTACATTTATTTATTTTTTTATTTTTATTTCTTACTACTTACTTAATATAATAAAAAAATATATAGTGGCGCCATAACTCTAAGGTGAGGAAAAAATATACTAAAATAAATGTATATATAGATATACAAATACACAGTCGTATTTTAGTTATTACAAATTATAATTAAACGACAGTACTTAGAACGCTAATATTAACTAGGGATCAGCCCAGGGTATAACTTTATATAATAAGAAAAAAGTATTCTGGTACGATAAATTTTTCGACCAATTTCTCTGCCACATACATGGATCCATAAACACAGACTGACGGACGTCGAAGAATGATTGATTTTAATGTTATTATTTACTATGTTAAACAAAATAATTGTTCATAAAAAATACCATATGTGCTTGATAGATTATTCAACTCGATTTTAGTGCACTCATATTATCCTGTATGTGTTATATTAGTGAGAAAAAAGACATTCAAGTTTCGAAAGACTGGGTTTTTGACATGTCGGGAGTAGAGCACTGCCTCCGCTCCGCTAATGAGGCGTGCAATACAAATTTTGTCATCGAATGTCACGAGTTACTAACTACCCACTAATATATATTAAATTGTTCTATTTTCGAAATATATTTCAGGTGAAGTGGAAAACTTGCCCCTTTTGGAAACGCCCACAGCAAGTGAGAGCCTTATATTGCTAAACAGCGATTACAAAGAAGAAGAATAGATTGAGATTTGTACGGATTTAATATTTTGTGTGTATTAACTATGCATTCCTGATTGGCGTGTACTTGCTTTGTGTACGTGTTTTTAAATTTCATATAGAAATGGAAAGTTTAGTCCCTTACCATTTAGCCATAAAAATAAAAAAATCTGTCTCTTTTTATAACCGCGTAAACACAATTTGTCAGACAAGGATGAAAGGGTTAAAATAGTGCACTTGAGTAATTTATTTTTTGAAGAAAGTGTTTAATATAAGTTAAGTTGTATTCTACATTTCTTATGATATTGTTCGTGTTTATTTACCCTATTTATGCAAGTATTATATTTAAAATCGATTTCAGTATAATGGGATTTAAACGTAATTATCGCATATTTAAACGTTTTAATACGTGTGAAGCATGCGAGATAAATAATTTATATACAAAATAAAAATTATTTATAATAGTCTCTTTTTAAAATGTTATATACATGGTACGAATATTGTTAAAATATTCTTAAAAATAAATTACAAATTATAACATTTATAATTAAATTTCATCAAAATATCTCGATATTACTAATTGAACTGCATGAACAACGAGCCGTGCTTTAAGTATTCAGCTTGTTATAAGGTTGGTATAGGTTGTCTTCATACAAAAATTATAGCGGAAAATACGCAAGCTTCATATAACTATTATTAAGCAAGTTAATTAAAGTTGAATACAAGCAATTTGGTTTATCATTCGCATATTCAATATCAGACGAAGAGATTGTTTAAAAGTAATTAATATTTTGATACAAAGTAATAGTTAATTAGTTCTTAAACTTCAGGGTACAAATGTTATTTTAGTGAATAAACGTAGATTTCATAAGTGTTTTATTCATTTACTATCAATTAAGGAACAGGTTAATTCGTGCAGATAACCCAATATAATGAGGCATTCGATGATGTTGAAGGGGAATGTTGCGGATATTATAGACTGCAAAAAGAAGCGACAAGTCCTTTCTCCATTAACTAAAGATTTACATTACTAACTGTCAATTAACAGTAATGGTAGGGGAGAGGGGTAGCAGAAGTCTAGGTCGATCGCCTACTCGTTGATCTGTTCTGAAAACAATTGTGGGTCTCAATCTCCCTAATGTCATTAATAAAACAAGTTTTAATTTAGCAACATTTGAACGTGCTCGAGTTCGCAAAATGCCACGTCTTTTGTAGTTTGCTAATAAAAAGTTCCGCGTCGTCGCTCGACGATGTTGTATTGTTAGATATAGTTACGATAAAAACAGAGGTAAAAGGTGAAAAACAAGTGTAAGATGTTAAAGCGTCATGGCGAATACACCCTGAGTGAAATACACACTGTAAAAACAAATAATGTCTTGTTCTCATTATCTTATATTTAAACACTGAGTATAAAAATACCAAATCCCATAGTGAAACTTAGTTTAAAACGTGTTTCAAAGGTTATAGAATGAGTTGTGGTTCCCTTTGCGTAAAATGTCAGAAGGATTAATAAAAATGACACACGAAAAATTATAAATTAACTGCTATGGTCGAAGTTCTGTAAAAATATTCAAAGTAAGGAAACAATCTGATGCAAAACTTTGACTTTTTATCGAAAGTTTGTTTTGTTTTACTGCTTGAGGGACTGCATACATCAGAATTTAATACTATAATATATATAACCATACCGTTTAAGAACATGTCACATTAATTAACGGCAAACGCCAGAAATTATCTCTGATATCGCCTCTTATTAAAATTACAATTCAGTGTAATTTAATTATAGTAATATTGATATTGCAATGGGACTTTCTTCCTGGTTGTAAAGAAAATAATCTCTGTGTTAATTTCGGAGGCCCTTCCATTAATATCACGCACGCATTCACACATGCACAAATCTTATAAGAACACGCATATCAAATTGCTACTAACTGTATCTGAAACTACATACAATATGGATATAATCTGAAATAAATAAGTTATTATTATTAATATTGTGTTATATTAGCTACCATATATAATTATATATATATATATATATATATATATATATATATAATTATATTGGACAAGAACAGCTAACATAAGAAAATAATGGAAGCAGCTGGAAGAGGCCTATGACACGCTGACTACCTAAAACGGGTCAAGTGACGTATTAGATTAAGTTTTATTTATGTATTAGAATTAAGTTCTTTTTATGTAACTTAATAAGTGTTATTATATTGTACTGGGTGTCAGCAATAAAGGCTTAATAAATAAATAAAATTAGCTAACACTTGATCTATAAATTCCAAAAGCAATATTTTTTTATTTCAACATTTAAATTCAAGCTAATAAGAACTTATTTGCTACTTCGTAACTAATTAAAGATCAAACTCTACAATTTGACATACGAGTATCCAAAAAAAAAAAAATACTTAATTTATCCGTAAATATATGCTCAGTGGTGAAATGTAGAAATTGAATATTGTATTTCCTAGGGATGTAGTGAGTCCCTACAGCTCTCCGATGCGATAAGTTTCGGATTTGTTAAACCTTTATATAAAGTTTATTCATAAACAGCACTGTAGCAGTACTGAAAAGTTTTAATGACTTTTTGCACGTGGCGTAAATTTTTACCAACTCAATGAATACATTACCTTTTTTAATGTAAATCCTAATACTAATTCGAAAGTTTGTAACACTCTTAGCAACGACTATGCGTTATCATTTAGGATTTTTTTCACGTTGGTACTAAAATATTGTGTGAATTTATCATAAAGTTTAGGACGTTTTGATGTTAGAACACATAGCATTATTAAACTTCAATTAACTAGAGCATAAAATAGTATATTTCATTACAAGTGCGGAAAGCCTGTCATTGCAAAGAGTTTCGACAAATGTCTACCCGAGCCGAGGCGCAGCCGAAGGTGAGGGTTGACAGTCGGAACAAGTTGCAATGACGGTTCCGCACGTGTACTGAACAACTATTTTTAAACAGTTGCGAAAAAATTATGCAATTTAATAAAATAATAAAAAAACAATAAACTCAACTAACTAATCATTTATTTCTTATACAAATTATTGTTCACATATACATTGGTACAGTTTTTTATACGAACTGGAGAAGTTTTAGGTTGCATATTTATTTACTGTTTGAGACAAACTATTATTAATTTCGTAAGATTGTTCATGTATATTTAATATATAATATAACAAACAACTAAACGCGCAAAGAACATTTATGGAAAATGGCGCCAACCGTAAAATAATATAAGCAGATTTTTTTTTTTCTTCACCCATTCTTGGTAGGCAAAGGGAACAGTTATGCCCATACAGCCAAGTCTTCAGTACAATTTTGTTTGATATGAAATGAAATCTAACCTAACTCATTGAATCAAATCATTAAATCTGATATTGAAACAAAGCAGTAGCTTCTTTTTAGAAATATTTGCATGAATCATAAAAATTTTCAATGATTTTTTTTTAGTAAAAACTTCGTGGTTGGTTTTTTCTTTTTAATAGACATTATTTTGACAGTTGGGAAAGAAAACGCACTAGTTCGGAAAAGGTAAAAAAAAAAGCACGAGTGTGTAATAGCCCACATCCCGAACGCTATAGGTCCCTGCAATACGCCACTTTTTGAGCAACTGTATTAAAAAAGATCTTAACAATGGTATAGTTTCTATATTTTTGCGTATATAGTTTTAGTAAGAAAAAAATTGAAATGACATCTGCGCGACTCTACTACTCTACTCTAGTAAAATTACTTGCGGGAAATTGGTATTGTTGTGTATATGTTATCTATATAAATAAATATGTTGCGAAGGGTAAAACTCGAAGACAGCTGGACCAATTTATGTATTTTTTTAAATTTGTGTCTTGAGCTCTGAGGTAGGTTTTAGTGGTGTGGGAAATTGGAAAAAAGGCTAAGTAAAAAAATCAGGGCGAAACGAAGTTCGCGAGAGCAGCTAGTATCAAATAAATAGTAAAAAGAACAGGGACCTCCTTTATTTCATACACACATGTTACACAAAAGCTTATTCAAATCTAAAGAAAGTTCAAGAAAATATCCTTACAAAACGACTAGCGACGTTATTGTTAGCAAAAACTGTGTCAGGCGTTTATCATTCACAAGTAGACTTGTACTCCTATACATTCATAAATGAAATTTGTGCCTGTGTAATAAAGCTTATTTCGGTATAAAAATTTTTCTCATACGTACAATTGTGTATGAAGACTGTTATGTGCCTTATCATTGTTCACCTACAGCCGCAGACATATTGTAGAAATATTGCTTTTTAAGATGTTAGGAAATGAAGCTTTTCTCGGTTCTTTTCATCCAGTCTAATTAAATTATCACATCACTCTATAACTACAATTTATATATTAGTATATCGTTACGAATTGTAGGAAATATAAACAACATTATAGCGGAAATAATTAGTGACATATACAAGCATCTTTCTTTCGAGAACAATCGCTGCATTATAGTAATGGATACTTTAAATTCACAGGAAAAACTTAATTTATGATATTTTCATGTAAATCTCACAAATTAAAGTAAATACGAGTTTAATAAAGAAGCCCTCGTAATAAATGCTGAGTTCGGAAAGGACTGCTAATGAACGCACAGCGCCTGTTTGATATAGGCGCTTTCGTAATGAAAACTTCGACATGAAGAGGGAACCCCAAAGCCTGCATGGACTGCGTACTGCAGCAGGCGAGCTCTCAGTAAAAGCGATAGGAGTGTGACGATCACTGCGAACTGCCCACTCTGGTGAAAACCGCAGAACTGAAGATGGTGGAAAACGATCCAAGTCACTGCCCAGGAATTAGCGGCATTTAACCATACCTATCAATAAACTAAAAAATAATAAAGTGATTATTATGATTTTATTAATCTGCAGAAATTTTAAAATTTGCGTTGACTTTTTGAATAGGTACAGAATAATATTAAATATTTTAATAGAAACATAATTTCCCATCATCAAATGATTTAAATTGGACTCAGACCCTGATTGTGTCTAGAGTTGCAAATGGAAACTTCTCGGCTTAAGCATTTTCGTCCGTTCAAAGTTTTAATCCATCCGTTATTACTGAGGATTATGAGTTGAATTCTTTTATTGTTTTTATTTTGAAACGAGATTGCGCTCCGTTTTAGTCCTATTTTACGAGGAAAATGAGAATTTTATCCGTTCATATCGTGTTATGCGACTTACCGGGTGCCTTTATTGCGAATTTTAAAAACTTTACACGAATATAGTATTTTCTCTATATATATATTATAAATCGACTCTCTATACCAATTTTAATAAGAAATAGTGTGCATAGTCAATTTAGTAATAGTTTATTTGCCACAGACTAACCGTTTAAGGGGAAGGTGGAAGGCACTAGACCGTGCGGAAGGTCACCTACGCGTTGACCAAATCAAGTCTGCCGTAGGAGATTCACTCAATCAGTGCAGCAGGATGACCTCTAATAGGCAACGATGGCGAAACTTCGTAAAGCGCATCACATCTGCCCCTTCTATTACCACTACTTCATAGCGATCACGACCTCTCTGTCAAAAGTGTATCGGATAGGAAGAAGAATCGTTTAAGATTGTTGAGTGTGAAAGTGCACTGAAATGTTTGATGTCAAAACTGCCTCTTCATATTGAAACAAATGAAAGCAGTGCAACAAGAGAATATAGGTAGTTGAAGTATTATTGATCTCGCGTATCTTATCAAAATTTGTTGTGGAGGCTTAACAAAATTCCGTTGTATTATTAAAAAATGTGTGCTTGTCCTAGGTGTACACACGTAAGAAGTGAAACTTCTTTATGACCTTATTTTTCGAAAAATGATCTACTATATGCACCTTTACAGAAATTGGTTAAATACAGTTAAATTAGATAAAGTTTAACAAAAGGCTTTTATTATCATAGACATGATTACAAATACAATTATTTCATTTTACCTTATTACGACTTATTACAGAATTTCATTAATCGTAATAGAATTATTACTATCATTGTTATCGTTATTATATATTTTTGTTATTAATGGCTTCGAATCTCTTCGTGGTAGGGACAAGAAAAAGATGGCGCGTAACCGAAAAATGTGACGGTAATTTTTTTTCCAACGCCGATAAAGAAGTTTGACTTCAAAAAGCAACATGGCGCGTAACCGAAAAACGTGACGATTTGCTACAAAATTTCTCCCATAAAAAGAAGTTTCACTTCAAAAATCAGGTTTTAAAAATTATGTAACGATTCTCTGACAGAACTGTATAATTAATTCTCATTAATAAACTTCGAAATGCAAATATTTACTGTCTCGGTTCGTGCCACAATTGTGCCTAGTAGATTTAATGATCAAATAGAAACCAAGTACTTGTCTTAGAACAAATAATAGTTTAGAATCAATACTTTAAAGGTCGAGCTACGAATCATAAATAAAGATCATTATTGAAGTGAAACTTCTTTATCGGGGTTGGAAAAAAATTTAGTGTAACATTTTTTCGTTACGCGTCACATTTTTCGGTTACGCGCCATGTTGCTTTTTGATGTCAAACTTCTTTATCGGCGTTGGCATGAAACTTCTTTATCGACGTATGGGAGGAATTTTGTAGCAAATCGTCACGTTTTTCAATTATAGTAATAATTCTATTACAATTAATGAAATTCTATAATAATCTTCGTAGTAATAAGGTAAAATGAAATATTTGTATTCATGTCTATGATAATAAAAGCCTTTTGTTAAACTTTATCTAATTTAACGAATTTCTGTAAAGTTGCATATAGTAGATCATTTTTCGAAAAATAAGATCTTATTTCTTAGTTTCACTTCTTACGTGTGTACACCTAGTACACGCACAATTTTTTTTATTTATATAGGGAGTAACATTGTTGTTATTCCTGTATCAAATGCTAGTAGAGTCATCACTAAGTCACAATTAATAGGCTATAAATTGAAGGTTCGATTCTTGAATAATTAATATGCTTTGGTGTGTGTCGGCCCCGTACGCACGTGATTTTATTGAAATCATCTTTTGGCCTAACTAAACAATCAGGCTAGAGATATTACTTATCAACGACTTTCTCTCACAGTAATATTATACTATAAAGCTTTCGTTTAAGTTCCGTAAGTTTTAGTATTATAATTTTAATATTTTCTCTATTATTTACCAATAATATCGTGAACCTTGTAGAGAATTATGGTTTATTTAAGCTCTCAAAAGTTAATATTCAATTGTTAAACAATATTGGGCTTATGTGGATTAAAATTACTACGACATTTGTTACCGTGGTTATCATTCTTTTCTCCCGACTTTTCTATCTATGTGAGCATTTAACACTAGCTCGTACGGAGAAGAAAAACATTGTGAAGAAACGGCATGACTTAGATACAAAAATTCGGCGTGTGTCGGGTACAGAAGGCTGATTTTCTACTTGCCTATTAGGAAAGTGGGACCAATAAGGGTTGTAGCGCTACTAGTTTTTAACAATATTTTTGTATCGAAATTTGTGTGTTACACTAACTACCTGTTTTCTCGGAGTTTAATAATAAGGTCGTATATGTCTGCAAAGTTAGGTCTGAAATTAAGCTTATTATAAATACTTATCGCAAGTTGTATTTCCGCAAAATGTAAACTATCTCGCTAAGATGCTTGTATTCTCGAAGAAAATACTTTCCAACAATTCTTCAAGAATAATACTTAAAATAGCTGTCGATTGTGCAGGTGCAACAAAGACATTTATTTTTCCTTGGCACGTCTATGTTTCCTTAACGATAAAGACAACACATCTGAAGATGGAATTGTTTCAGAATAAAGGAAATAGTACTCCTTACTTAAATGTTTTTGAGCAGGTATGAAGTAAACTTAAGCTTTAAGTTTCTTATATAAATACTATAAATTTGTGTATACTGCATTATATAATAGTAAACAGATGTTCTACTCTCCTTACTAGAAGGCTGTATGTAGGTGATTTGATATCTTGTATCAGTGGAAAAATATCTGTTTGCGAGAGGTTTTTGCTTGAAAAAATTTACTATGGAAACTACGGAGCTGGTAAATTAAAACTATATATTATATCTCTATATTCTACGGTTGCGCGTTGTATGTTGCCTACAAGCGAGGAAGAGCTTCCAGTAACGACGACCCCCGCACGTGTCGCCTTACATCGGTAGTGACTAAACTAATAATTAAAAAAGTTGAAAATATTTTCTTGGCTTAAGTTAAAATTTCTATAGGAAATGTAATGTTATCTTCCATTTGGGTATAAAATAAGTGCCGGTGTGCCCAGTATGCTCGCGAACGAGCAGAAACTACAGAACAAAGCTGTTTAGGTTTGATACTATAAGATTTTCGCCGATTTTTTACTTTGGTCAATTCATAAGTATGGACGAAATATGGCTAAGCTAAGCTAACCCTGTAACGAAAAAACATTAAATTACTTGGAGATACCGTCATCTTCAACTCCGAAGAAATATAGGGCGATTCCATCTGCCGCGCCGGTATGATCTTGGGGTGGTTATTGTGGGACAGCCAAGGGGTGGTAATCATCGAATAATTTAATCAAAGTGATGAAGCCTATACGAGGACTTTCACGGGACAAATAATAAATTGCGTGAACCAAACAACGGCGTGCCAAACTCGCTAAAGTTGTTTTGTTTCGGCAAGATAACGCACCCGCGCACCAGATTTGCGAGTTGCTGCCATTCACGAAGCTGACTTTGAATCCATAACCTCCATATTCTCTCACCTATCTCATAGTGATTCTTTTTCATCGGTTAAAAGAACATCTCCGGCATACATTTTAAAGTGATGACGTCAGTGGTACACGATTTTAAACGGGATCAGGAAGATTGTTAAAAAAGGAAAAAAAGTATAAGCCTGAAAGATGACTACGTGGAAAAATAAAATAATATTTAATAAATGATAATTGTGTCATACTCATTATCACTATAATCGTAGTATTACCCAAAGTAAAATAAAAAAATCTCATGCTATTTTTGACAATAATATTATAACAGATAATGTTAACTATTATTATACTTGACATAGATTCGCCGTCTAATATTCCTACAATCTGTGTGGTCACATGTACAAAATAACGTTTTTGTAACAACTTTTATCAATTGTATAACAATACAATTGATAAAAGTTGTTATTGTTTAAAAAATGTGATACCGTGTTTTTATTCATTTCCTAATCTGGGTTTCAACTTTCGAAAATAGTTTAAATAATTGTTCATAGTTTTAATTAGTATTGACAGTTTAAGGTTACAGTCATGTTATTTTCAACGATAAGGTTGTGCGTTATAACACCGCCTGTGTATGTTTTCTGTTCGTAAGATGCATGAAAATATCGTAAAGATATTCTCTTTAACCTAAAGATTGACGACACGTGGAACACAGAAGGATGATCATGTACTGCCTAAAGAAAAACAATTAATGAAACAGGTGAAAAAATGTGTTACGAGACATCATACATAGACCGATCATTTTATTAATGTCAAATATAATTTAACAGTGAAATACTTATGTAATTACTTATCTCACAAACATATTGTTATTTGAAATAACAGTGACCCATAAGGTAAATGTCATTTGAGGAACTCCAAGCAATTCAAAACAATTATTGTTTAATAATAGGTATTTATCACAATGTTATGTAATTTATTGATTACATTGTAAATATTATGCGTTTCAATGAATTATGTTATTAAATGGAATATTGTTTTTACCTAAAAATATCTATAAATGGATATTAACGAATATTGTATTCTATTTTTGTATTTTTACGTAAATCTAAGTATAAAACTGAATTTTAATCAGATCAAATTTCATTTCTTTGACTTGTTAATTCGAATTGCTTCCGTGATTTAGCTATTGAATATTAAAAAGGCTTCGGATTCCTGTTATAATATTAGAATTTATTTCTTGTTAAACTACAAGCAACCTATTGCTTAATTCTATATATCTAAATCTGTATTTCTTTAGGTATCTAGTTAGCTAAGGAAAAATAATTTAAAACCAAATTGTTCCTATTTAAAACTTCAAAAAAAAGTTGACGACAACATGTCTATATTTTATAGTTGACTCATCAGTTTTGTCGTAATTAAAAGTTACAATAGTATTCATTATTTCTAAAACCATTTCCACAAACAAAATGTTACAAAAAACCTTACAAAATACATACGTTATTTATCAATTTGTAAAAACAAAAAAAAAACTTTAGTAAGAGTTATTGTCAGTTCCTCTTGTCCATCCTACGCCCTTAGTTTCAAAACTGGCTGTTAATGTAAATTTAGTAGTATTCTTTATTAGCCGGCCCTTTAAGAATTGGTGCGCTCTTTCCTCGAGGACTAAGTCGATTTGGTTCGGAAATACGGGCAGCTGGTTTCACATAGTGGTGGTGGACGGACATCGAGGTCATAGGGTTGAATTTCATATTCTGCCCCGACGTCCGATGATGAAACTCAGTTGTAAGTATTAATCCGAACAATTCTAAACACTCTCCACACTCAAATGCGTTGTGAGACGCAACGCCGAAGGGTTAACCCGGTCGCTCCTTTTAGCATTTCGGGAACTAATTCTGATATGGGTTTTACGGGAACCAAGTGCCATCGATTATTAAATTACTCAGACGATTGATTAAGGACATGAAGGCAATTTCATTCATATGTATTTAATAAGTTATGTTTGACGCGGAAATAAAGGATGAACAGCCAAGTCGAGATCCCCTAAAGAAATACAAAGTAATTTATATTAAAAATCACTTACACGTGAAATCCTCTTAATTTGTGGCTCACTCACATACATGCCCGTTCGTTAGGTAAGAGAAGGAAGAGCCTTCTATGCCTAACACTATGTTTATATTCACCGTACGTGTGCACGGATTTTAAAGACTAATTTTAAACCTTCAGAGTCACACGTAAGTATTTATTTACACTTCATCATCTTAAAAACATACATATAAAAAGCAGGTTACATAAGTTATTAAGCAACGGTCAGCCTTATCGTTAACTAACGATTTCTTGCAGGCAACCATAGTATGGCATAATAAAAAATTAAACAGTAAACACTTACAGAGGGTAGAGTATAAGAAGTGCTTAAATAATTAACAAAAAGAACATAACACTAACTATTAATAAAATAAAGTAAAATCTATAAAAAAAAATGTAAAAGCTAATCCTAGGGTTAATGAGTGACTATTAACATATATAAGTAGCTAACAATGATTAATACTTTAAATAAATTAACAGACTGAGCTCGTCTCATATCAAGAGGTAAGGAGTTCCAAAGCAGGATACTTTGCACAGTTAAGGAAGAGTGATAGAATTCAGTTTTATGACTAGGGGTATCAAGAATTAGATAGTCAAGGGAACGCAAATCAAAACTACCGCCAGAGAGGAACATACAATTTTGCTTTAAGTAACTTGAAGTTTTGGGATTAAAAAGAACATTATAGATAAGTTGTAATATGTGCATCTTGCGCCGCAATCGAATAGGTAGCCGATAGAGAGTTCTTCGGAATTCCGAAATATGGTAAAATTTACGAAGTCCAAATATGAATCTGAAGCATACATTTTGTAAACTTTCCAACTTATCAAGCTGCAATTTAAATACATCTGGATAACAACATCAGCGTAATCAAGAATAGAAAGTAGAAGAGGATGAGCATGAGATAAATTTTAGTAGAGATAGGCAAAAAATCGCGTTACCTATTTAGTGCGTGAGAAAAAGGAAAAGATCCTCCTGCTCAGTTCGTTAATTTGGGGCTGCCAAGACAGGGTTGTATCCAAAGTAATGCCCAGATTCCTAACCGTGGCACGGAATGGAATGACGGTACTATCCATAGTAATCTGGGGTAAAGTTAACCATTACATTCTCATGGTATACTATGCACTTCCAATGATAATGGACTCGCTCTTATGAAGGTTTCAAACTCAAACTCAAACTCAAAATGTCTTTATTCATGTAGGTAAACAATTACACTTATGAATTGTCAAGTTAAATTAATTGTAAATTTACATTTACTACCAGTTCGCAAGTCAAGGGCGTAGAGCGGGTAAGAAGAACTGGCAAGAAACTTTCCGCCACTCTTTTTAATAATTTGTTAAGTAGTAATAAAATTTATAAATAGCGAAAAGAGGAAGTACCAGGTCATCACTACTCTTGCCTCTTGGGGATCAACGATATTTACAATAGATATTTACACAATTTTTAATGTACTAATTATAATTGGTAAATATTCCGTATCGCAGCACCAGCGATTTTGAGGCTGATTATTTTTTATAACTTCGTCATGTGTTCTCAGCACCATAACTAGTGTTGTTATGAGGGCACATGACCTTTATTGCCAAAAAAAAAATTCAAAAAGTACCCAAAACCGAATCAAAGCACCACACTATCCACGTGGTCTTGTCTGCCTTACCTCTAGAGTAAATATAAAAAATCGGAGGCGCGAAGGAAGAGCAGCCCCCATCCGCTGTAACAAAGCACAGGCATTATATTATAATAAAATGCCTGTGCTACGCAAGGGCGGAGGGGCTGCATTTTCCGCAGCGCCGGAGCTGTCCAAAAACCATATTATTAATATTGTTCGGTTAGGTTAGGTTAGTATATTAATATTTTTTTTTCATGCGCCATCATAACAATACTAGTTATGATGTTTACAGATCATAACGCGACTGTAAAAAAAAAATCAGTCTCAAAATCGCTGGTGCCGCGATACGGAATATTTACCAATTATAATATTTAACATCCTCAATGAAATCAGGCTAATTGATAGGTACTATCTTTAGTTAAGGAAAATCCCATTGAAACTGATAAAGTATTGTCTGTCGAACAACAAATATACCTACGTAGATTATATAGTTATTGTATTGTAGTACTTACTCAATCGTAATGTACCGGCGATTGCGTAATTTAAATGACTGTATAAAATACAAATAAACTATCCGCTTTAGTCAGTTTTATTAATAGTAAGTTGCATTTTGTAAGGCATATGAAATTACTCTCAAATTTGTGGTCACGGTAGTCCTTTAGAAACGGGAGAGCCATATGATTATAACATATAAATAGGATCTAATATCTGGCAGTAAGTGGTTATAATATACAGATACCGAGGTTCATGCAATTTTTGGAGATTCTTAAGTACCCCCCCAAAGGTAACGCGCCGTAACGTTTTACAAGCGGACTCCCACCCCAAATTCGTTACATAACACTTGAACGCTCCATGTCCATTGGTGGCCTACTCGTGTGTCTCCCATAATAATGAAAAGCTTCACCTACAAACAAAATCTGGTAATTTCTTTTTTTGGTAACGGGTTTATAACTTATTATTCTTAATGCGTTACTATGAACATTAAGCCCAAAATTTGTTTCGTAAAATAAAGTGTAAAAATTGCCGTAGAAACTAATAAGGGCAGCTTAGAGTAAGGCTGTATACCGTATACTCGCAAAAGGGTGTACACGAGGCGATTGTCCCCTTAGTCTACAAATGAAACTCTAGAAACAACGGCTATCTAAGTTATATAAATAACAATCCATTTATGGACTCGGCGTTAGGGCCAGCTTGCACCAGACGACGGACGTGTGAACACATTATCACTACTTTGAGGTATTTTGAATACATTTTTTACTTGTTTGTTTCACTTTAACACTTTTATTTGTATTCATTTATTATTAATTAAGCAAAGAGCCACTAAGAAATTCAATTCAATTGATTAATTCTCTACGTGTATTCGCTACGTGTTTATTATACATTCCGTATGTGTTAATGAGTCATATAATTGTATGGTATATAAACCACCTTTCGCGAGGCTTATGACCTGTTGTTTTGAACTTAGTGATGTACAATTGTAATAATTGACAAAGGTTATCTATTCTATTTATTGTGAGAGTCAGCAATCGTCGCTCAGACACAGCCGGGAACTCCAGTTTCGCCCGTGTTTCGAGCCTGTGAACAGTCTATAAAAAATGTTCCTAATAGCGAAGAATTTTCATTGGTTGTGCATCGTATTCTTGTATGGAAACATAATAAGTGGAGATTCCTTGACTTTAAACTCGATGTTGAAAGAATTGTGCAGTCGATCGCTGTCGAACCTCATATTCCACGTTTGTAACGGTGATATAATGATCAACGATTTTCCGGAATTGGATCAGCCAAAAGTTAGATCGCGGCGTGCTGCACTAATTTACGCGTCGATGAGAATCAAGCGACAACTCGTAGATGAGTGCTGCCTTCACCCATGCTCTGTAGCCCAGTTGGTTCAATACTGCCCTACTGAAGAATGGTGAAGTCAAAGTACTTAGTGCGAGGCGTAAAACCTCAAAACTGATCTCATTTTGCTTTAAATAAGTAAATAATGTGTGAATTTATTTGAATGGTGCCAATCGAGTGAATGATCTGACGGGATGCGGAAAATTTCTAAATAAACAATAAACGTTACTCATGTTAAGTGATAAACAATTAGTATTCCTCTCAGCGATTCTTGTCATAATTTATAGACTTTCAATAGAAATGTTAAATTTTAATTAAGATTCGTTAATAATTAATAGGTTAATTACCGTAGACTGATTAGTTATTTATAGAATGTTTGAAGTTTGTCGAATTAATGTGTATTAAAGTGGTACCTAAAGTAATTTGAGACGTAACATTTAAATTATTTTTGACTTTATTTAATCGTTGATTTTATTTTTGGTTTCCATACTAGAGAGTTTATCTTGAAAGTATAAAAATTAATAAACCATATTTTTTTAATTAAATATCTATTATAAACAGTTTGTTATTATTATACCAACACTCAACTAGCCTAACCAACCTAACCAACTAGTCTACTACCGTTGGTAGATCGTAGATATTTCTATGGAACAGCTATCAAACGTGACAATTGTAGATAAACCTTGCATCAAGAAAAAAAGAAAAACCTACTCTGCTGGTATTTTAGTTTTTTTTTCTTAATTTCTTTATTTTACAAAAACATATAATGCAATCATAATAAGTTACATTAGAAAACCGCTGTGGTTTATATTGATGTGACCATAACAGTCTTGTTTAGTTAGTTTTTTAATTTGCTGTTTATGTTGGTATATATTGCTGCCAAGAAAAATGTGTGCAAACAATTCTTCCGTTTCTAGGATTCTTATATAAACTGCGTCATATCCGCTACAGTATTACAATTTCCGACAAAAATTCCCGCAGATTTAAAAGACTGCAAGTAAAATTAAAAATATCAGTGTTTGGATATAAGCCAAGAAAAAAACATTAAGCCGGATTTGGATTAAATACATGCCACGGAGGGATCTTTATTACAACTTACATTTGGATACAATCGCACGAGTTTGCCTTGAAAATTATGTTTGATAGAATAAGTAAGGTTGTAATAAGTAAAGTTTGAAATCTGTAAGGGTTGGCAAAAGTGACCGCTACGTTATTGTATCCAACAGTTATATTATTATTTAGATTGTAGATCGAGTATAGAAAGCGGCCCTATATCATAACCTAGAGAGCACGTGGTACAAAAACACAATATCCAAGCTATCTCTCTATAGCCTTTTTAGGCCTTGTTTGTTTAGGTTTAAACAACTTGGGTTTGATTCCCGACGAAATAAAAGTTTTATATATCAACATTAAAGACGCGATGCTGTAGGAATACTACATGTATCTGGAGAAATATCAACGGAAAAATATATATAAGCTTATGTCGCAATTAGTTTCAATTTTGATCAACTTTATTGCCAAATAAATGAATAACTGAATGTAATTTCCCCCAATACTTAAAAACCAATAATTTTAATATAATCTAATGTTTTTTTTAAATGAACTCAAAATATACAAATAATTATATTACAATAGGGTTTCTAGTACAATACCATTAAAGGAATGTTTTTCTTAATTTATATTACAGACAGAATACTGTTACAGTGTAGAATTATATAACATAACATATAATTATATTAACAAATTAACAAAATTATTGTTTTATTAAAGTAAAGTAAAAAATCATTAAACCAAGTAGGTAACTTAATGTACACTCATAACTCGTCAGTAAAGAAATACATATTAATGCTTCTAATTTTACATTTACTGCCAGTTCTCAAATCAAGGGTGTAGAACGGAAGAGAAGAACTGGCAATAAACTCTCCATACTATTCTTATTCAGTACTACATAATATGTTAAACTTTTTGTTTATGTCAATAAATATTTTATAGTCTTTTTGCTTTTTTCTCCACTTCTGCATGCCCTTAAAACAAAGTATTTTTTACAAAAGCCAAAAACTATCAATTGAGACGTCAAATACACTAAAATTATTCTTATATGATAGTTGAAATAGCTGTTTTGATATACAAGTTGTTTATGAAAAGTGGGGCAACTTTTCGGCTTATTCCGGCTTATACCGTATATTTGACTAATAATTATAACATTCTAGCATATATACAAAAAATATATAGATTTCTTAGTGAAGGGGGCGATACCTTTAAGTCGATCTATTTCTTTAAGGTATTGGTACTAAATAACTGGTTTAAAATCTTCCTGTTTGCTCACTAACGTTCTCCATAGATACGATATCTAAGTAGCTATTCCAGTAATAAGGTCAAATTAGATGAGTTGCATGACCTAGATAAAATGAAATATAGGTTAGATAGTTGTCAACACATTTATCGAGAACTTTGCACGAGGTAAATGATGATAATTGATGTAAACAATATTTAATTTTGGTACATGTTATTACTAGCTGTTGACTGTGGAATCGCTTGCAATTTTTAATTATATCCTGCATATATAAGCGAACAAACCTTCCTTAATAGTTTCATAATTAAATAACTGTCACAATTTCAAGTTTTTGTTTGGTTTGTAACCCCCTTAATCATAAAAACAGTCTAGCACCGTTTCAACATAAATCTGTCTCTGTTATCACAGCGTGAACATAATTTGACAGAAAGAGGCGAAAGAATACTGTAGAGTACAGTTAGGATGATTTAGTTTTTAGAAAAAGGGTTTTCAAGATGATGCGGTATTAAAAATGTCCTGTTTATTTAAAATTTGATGAATCTGTCAGGACAAATCATTTTATGTCTATATGATTGCATGCGTGTTTTTATTTATACAAATTCAAGGACATAAAAGCATAATATTGATTACACGAGAAAAGCACAGCATGAGCACGATACAAACATGCTTTTATTTTTAAGGATTGAACTTGTTAAAAAATCGTGTAAAACCTTAGGAATTCGTGAGTGCATGAGAATGTGAATGGGTGTGTGTACGTGAGAGTGTATTTGAGAGTGTGTGAGAGATGATTTAAGCTTGCGTGCGCGTCTGGGTTAGTTTTGCCCTTCAGGCGATTGACCACCCCGTGACTGCCCAAGCCGAGGTTCGAGTCTCACAGGAGACGCCCTTGCGCTAGTCGCGGGAAAAACACCCATTCTGGCCGAGCTACGCTCCCCAAAACAGCCCGAACTGAGCTGTAAAGGCCCTAAAGGCAAATAGCGAAATTCCATTTAAAAAAAAATGGGTTAGTTTTTGCAACCTCAAATTCATACTAGTACAAGACATGTAGTAAGGCTTCTGTAGAATTGAAATCGACATGTAGGAACATTATTTAAATGCAAAATCTGTTTTTCATTTGTTTTAGTAGAATCTTTTCAAGTGTGTTCCTTCTGTCTGTCCTCTGTCAGCATCTTCTTTTAAATTTTATTTAAGTTTGGAATTTAAGAGTTAGGTCTTCCTTATTTCTGTTAAGTTCAAAAATACTTCCTAATCTAGAATAAACTCAGTCATACGTTCACTGTATAACAATACTTGAACAAAAAACCAAACAAAGCAGGATATACTTATATCTTGCTACCGATAAGCCTATATCTATAAAATAAAAACTTTGGACTCATTGCTATTCCAATAACAATATTACCAATCTTGTTATTGTGAGCTACAGTAAATAATTATTTATTTAATATAAAAAATGTAAATAATAATTATTTATTACTCATGTTTGCAGCCTATGAAAGCACGAACAATGTCTATATTGTTTTTGAAGATAAAGTATTATATTGTATTGTTACATTATATTGTGAGAATAGATATGATTTATGACCTATTGTAATAATAAGAAATATATAAATCCTAGATGGGAAGGCACTACAATCGTGCCGCACATACCTAGGTAACACTGAAAATGTTTAGAAAATGAAAAATGGCTTAATGTAGAAAGTTGCCAATACTTTTATTGTTTTTCGAAGTAATCTCTGTTCCTCTCTACACATCGTCGCATTCGATGGAACCACTGAGAAAAGCAGTGGGACCATTCTTCCTTAGCGGTTCTATGACATTTTCGTACGCTTTCACCGCATCTTCAGGGCTCGTAAAGCGAATACCTTGAATTTTATCTTTAGTATTTGGTTCGTAGCTATATTATATCCGGCTTTCATTACCTGCGACGATGTCAAATATCGCTGTTGAACTTATCTAACATTTGGCGACACCAGTCCATGAGAAGCTTAAAGTATGGGGAATCCTTCTGGTACAAAGCTTCCTCTTGCCCGTATCTGCTGATAGGTCACTCTCTTATCTTCCTCTATCATGCGTCGCACAGCACTGATGTTATCTTGAGTAGTCGCTGTTAAAGGACGTCCCTCACGCGCATCATCATTGAGATTGCTACATCCACGCTTAAACTCGTTAAACCAATTGTAAATAGTGGCACAAGATGGGGCTTCATTAAGAAACGCTTATCGCAGCCTATCAGAGCTTTGTTGTTGAGTAAGCCCACAACGAAAGTCATAATAAATTATTTTCTCGCGTTAGGTTCATTTTCTCGTGTAACAAGAGTTTTAGATTTGCCGCCAATTCACAAAAACAAATAACAAATGAATTCAATATACTAACATTAGGTTACCAAATAGTTCTTAAATTAAAATTTAAAAAAGGTAAAGGTGTGAAAGACAATATCCAAATCTGACAAGAATAAAAAGAAGCAAAAGAGTAAGGAAAGCTACGCGATCTTCATCTACAAGGTAATAAAGCAGGTATATCCAGCCTTGCGATTCTATAACTCACTTTTCGAACTCTTATTAATAAACTACAAGCTTCCTCCTTATCAGAATGCCAAATCGTAAAATGACTGCTTTACCACTGATTTAAGCGCGACCGCCGCTGTGACAACCGCTGTGAGAGTTCGAAAAGTGAGTTACAGAATCACAAGGCAGATACAGGGATATCTTCGAATACTATGCCAATTATGAACTCTTTTGTAAACGATGACTTCGAGAAGATTGGAGGCGTTTCGTCTTACGCAGTACCACACGCATTCAGCCATCATGTCCCGCGAGGTTCAGGAGGAGGAATTTGACGGCTCATTGGTCTAGTGGTTAGTACCCCTGACTGCGAATCCATGGGTCCCGGGTTCGATCCCCGGCTGAGACAAACCTCGATGTGATGAGCATTTGGTGTTGTGCTTAGGTCTTGGGTGTTTAAATATGTATTTATATGTCTATCTATCTATAATATGTATGTATATCCGTTGCCTAGTACCCATAACACAAGCTTCACTAGCTTAACATAGGACTAGGTCAATTGGTGTGAAATGTCCAATCATAAAAAAAAAAGAAAAAAAAAAAGAAGAATTAAAAGTGACCGTGAATATATAATAAGGGTTTTAATGATTATCACACAGCATTTGGCCTATAATATTGATCCAAAACGTGAGTTTTTAGTGTTATTTAGCTTTTAGCATTGACGATTTCTATTTTGGAATTACATTCTTAACTTTTTCATGATAAATGTCTTTATTTATTTAATAGAGATAAAAATAATTGTAGGTATGGTTATCACAATGTTGATTAAATTAATTGATTTGTTAATATTGTTATCAATTTTGTTACAGAGGAGCAAAAGCCTGAGCATTTTCATAATTACTAGTAAGTTAAAAGGCATTTTCTCCGCACTGAAAGGTAAAATTTTCAATATTTTTAAACGGTCTCAGTGGAAGCCGTAAAGAAAATCTTTCCCTTTTACCAGTAAATTAGTTTCTATTCATTCTACAGACTATAAGTCTGCGTCCGACGCATAGCAAATGAGTCATTGTTCGGGACATACCTGTACTGTACTGTATAAGGCAAGGAAATCTTTTGTTGCGAGAATATAATTTTAATAAAATGGTAATAACCGATTTAATCATATTAAAATATTTTTGCTTTAGTGTTTGATAAAAACAATCTTGAGTTCGATTCTGTGCCAAACAATGAAATGCTTTGTACGGTGAGGTTGTTATTTCCCAATGTATTTGCACCTACATATATCATATATAAAGGTTCTCACTTCTCAACCAGGACTTCGTTGTAACTCAAATAAAATTTAATAATATATATATAATACGTAATATAATGACATTACACATTGATTTAATACAATAAATACTCAATTAGGCTCTTTGTGTCTTGAAGCTAATTGTTTCCGCTTGAACCCTTGAACGTTAAAAAAATACATCACTTACACAATATATCATAAACTTAAAATTTGCTTATCTGCAACTTAACCTAAAAATTATAATCATAAAATAGTAGTTTACCTTTATTGACAACTATTTTGTTACTCCAAGACAATCCATTTAAAACATACAAAATTATTAGGTGTCTCAGACATACATAATATATTATGTATATAGAGGCGCATCAACATCACTATACAAATTTGCATACCCGATGGCTTTTCTTAAATAAATAGTCTAGCCAAAATATATATATTTACAATATGTATATATACATAAACTGCGCTCATGCTCAGCACACTGGTGTAATAAAAGTCTGGCGAAAACAATAAATAAAAGAATGCTCATGAAGCGTAAAATATAGTCTGTCGAATATCACGTGCTAACAGTTTCGGCTTGGGCTGCTCAGTGCTCACCCGGGGCGCTATGTAAATATGAATTTACAATTCGCGAGGGATTTCTGCTGTGTTGTTTTTACTTCTAATGCGATTTCAACATTTAGGTAATTATGTGAATAATATAGGTATGAATACACTTTTAATATAAAAAAATATATAAATTAGAAATAACAATATAATATAAATACACTGAATATCATACAAACTAAAATAATATACACTGAAAAAAAATAACTAACCTTAACATAAACTAAAATATATTATTAAAAGGAGTCCCTATAGGCAAGGTTCCGAAGATACTGGCAGCGTTCCCCCTTTGAATCGCTAGAGTAATCTTTGTCCGAGGTAGCTGCCAGATCTTCGGTCTCCTGTGATGTCGACTAACCTTTTTGATGTCTTTAAAAAGCCTTAAAGCGCTAGGTATGAATTATCAAACATTTCGATATGGTATTTTTAAGGTACCTACATTTTTAGGTTTTTTAAGGAGGTACCTGAAATACATGATTAGGACTAATATGAATATACTTATTAAATGGAAATGAAATTATTATTACATTTAAATTTAGCGTTTTAAGGAAGCAATGACAACGAAAAAAAAGTGTGATAGTCCTACCTTCTTGGAGACATGAATAATATTAATGCAAAAGATTTCAATTGTTGTGAAATTTTAACAAATAAATTGTGACGGAGGTCTTTCATATTTTTATAAAACATTTATTTAAGGACACAAGTTTAATTTACAAAACTCATCACACAACACAACAATAATTGTTTAACTCCGATCAAATTGATCGGAGAGATCATATTGATTGACAATTATTGTTGTAGTAAACATACAAAATAGAGCCGTGTTGGCATAGTGGCTTCAGCATGCGAATCTCATCCCTAAGGTCGCAGGTTCGATCCCCGGCTGTGCACCAATGGATTTTCTTTAGCATTTAACATTCGCTCGAACGATGAAGGAAAACATCGTGAGGAAACCGGCATGCCTTAGACACAAAATGTCGACGGCGTGTCAGGCACAGGTGGCTGATCATCTACTTGCCTATTAGATTAAGAAATTTGAGGCCCACACCTAAAAAAGTTGTAGCGTCACTGATTTATTTTATTTTTCTTTTCAAACATACAAAATATTTTCCTTATGATTTGTTAAATTACAATATTGACAAAAACAAAAAATCTAGTGAATTTTACCATAGAAATCAAACGTATTTCCTTTTCATCCAGATCATAAATTTAATTTGCTTGGGCTAGAAAATATATATAAGTCTGAATATGCTTATAAAAGCCTCAAAAATCAACTTTTGATTTAAACGAAATGACAAATCGGTTTCATACATCACACACCTATGTTCTTTCGGTTTGACGTAACATATCGCGTACCAGAATATGCAGTATGCATGTGATGATAAATTAACTAACACATTAATCTGCCCCACTGCTAAACCCTTAAACCAGACTGCATCTTGATGGATGATCAGCTCGAGTGAGCATACAAATGTCGATAATACTAGATTTACCTCGTTAAAAATTTCGCAAAACTTAAAAGTTACTGTTTGATGGCGCCCAGTTATATATTTGCATCAATGATTATTTATTTATTGATTTAAAATTTATTTATTAGCTTACATCTGATCTTGTGTTGTGTTAGAAGAGCTGTGTTGACCTAGTGGCTTTAGCGAGCATCGTCCATTCGACCTCCAGCTTTGCACGGACTTTTTGAAGTGAAAATTCTTTAGGCGCATGAGGGTAAATTTTAATTTTAAAAAACGGATGAAACGCAATAATATTAGCGTCACGAAGATGTGCAGCCTTTTTGTCGAACAAAAGGGAGAGAGCGATTGAGAGAGAGTAAGAAAGGGCGAACGTAGCATGAACCAAATAGCCATGGAGATTTTTTTTTTTAAATAAATTTAAAAAATATATATAGTTTGTATTTATTTTCGACACTTTTAATATTTTAATGACAATTAAATTCCTAACATATCTTCCTTTTTCACCCCCTTTAAGTCTCGGAAATCTAAAGTTTTAGATTTGTATAAATATGAACAAGACTTAAAAATTAGTTTGCCAAAGAAGTTTCACTTCTGACATGTGTACTTTGGACGCACGCACTTTTTTGTCTATGTGCGCAATTTAAAACTCGTGAGGAAAAGGACATGCCTTAGGCCCAAAAAGTCGCCGCGGTGTCAGGCACAGAAGGCTGTTCATCTACTCACTACTACTACTCAGAAAGACAGAAATATAGAATTTTGAGGCCCAGTTCTAAAAGCTCTGTGGCGCCACAGGATTTTAAAATCAGGTTATCGAAGCGGTTATAATCAAAGATAACAACCTATACTTTTAATAGAAAGGACTGTCTGAAGATGTTCATTATTTTGAACTAAAATAGCATCCAATGGCCATTGTAGTGTTTCTCAAACAAGTTATCGGTCACAATTTTTAGATTGTATTTAGTAATTAACTATACAAAAAGATATGTGGTCGAAATTTTATAAAAACCAAAACATCACACAAAAAGCGGTAAATATTTCAGCAAAATTGAAAATAAATTACTCTTTTCGTTACACTGATTTTATATTCGATATTGAATCGCTGCATGTCACGTTATTGGTATCAGAGGAATCCCGCATGTCATTTCGTCGCCGGAGGCAAGAAATTGCACGGAGCACGCCATGAAACGCATCCAGTATAACTAGATCTATTCTGAACCGTATTTCAGTTGACGTGACATGAGAATCAAGTGCCATTGGGGCCTGGTTATTGTGTGGCTTGTTGCACCCCTGCAGGGCATATTGGACAATCTACCGTACCTGACATAACAACCTATTTGACTACAGTAAATTGAGTGATCATCATGAGCATGATATTGTTCAGAATCGATTTATTCCTGATTGAAAGTTTAATTTGGTAAAATTAGCATTACAAAGGCGTTGTAATTGATCTGATTCCGACTTTGAAAGTCGATAAAAATTTTGGCGTGTATCGCATAGCAATTCATTTTTAGCAGACCTTTAATGTAGATCACATTCAGAACATAAAGAAATATAATGTTTATTATTTATTGGTTTTCTATCCCTAATCCCATAATATTAGTTTAACGTATTTAAACAGTTTTAATGTACAATAAAAGTAGTACCATCTAAGAGCAAAGTATTTAGTTTTTGTCTAAGGAGTCTAGACACAATTTAAAGATAAGTCCTAGCAGAATGAATAATAATAATAAAATTAAGTTGATATATGAATATGTTAATTAGTCGTTAAACTAATATAATACTTGTAGCTAAAATGCAATATCTGCAATACCCTGAAACGAAGTGCCCAAAAGACTACTTTAAAACACTCGGCTTATAATATTCTATGTTATTACTATGCATACTATAAAGAAATAAACACAATAACACTAACTTTGAAGAAGTGCCGTTCATTACATTACATATAAGTTAGCTGACCGTAGAAATAAAAGTTTAGTACAAAGATGTTAACACTTTCCGCCTGGTACCAGTAGTTTAACCATAAAGGCTCTCAAGTCAAGGGTCCCGGGCCTTTTGAACTTCAAATTTTGAATCGAAAGATATATTATCACATTGTACTTACAAAACTGTGTATGTATTTTACATTCAGCTTATTCAGTATATTCTCAGGCTTACGAAAACTAATTACCATTGAATAGTGATATACTACCTATTTGGCACTTTGCTACTTAATAAAGTCGAGCTATTAAAGAATTTACCAAATTTAATAAGTTTATAGTCTAAAAATTAATAAAATATGCTCTTTTTTTAACAAAATTGTAGAACATTTGAGGCCCCTGAGTAACAGGGCTCCAGAAGGAGCAAAGACGGCCGAACCGGTAACGAAAAGGTATTTAGGGGACGCCAAATGGAGCAAACTTTGCACTCGGGTCCTTGCGGAGGTAATGACCCAAGTTTTTGCTTTTCTTGTCACCACTTGTTTTTCACTGATTTACCATTGTTTTTATGTTTTAAGGATTTTTGTACGTTGCGAGGCCTTGTTGAAATTAGCTTTGGCAGGCGCGTGACCTGAATTAAAGTAAAACAGATATTTAGTAAATACTATTACATAAAAAGTGAATACGTATTCTTACATACTATACACATTACATAATAATAAGACAAAAACAATTATGAAAATGTAAAAATTACCCCCTAAAATTTTCCGAACACAAAAATCTTGCGAAACTAACTACTATGAGCGCAGAATTTCAAGGTATTGAAAATCTTTTAAGGTTGTAGCCATGCGCAATTAGACCCACTATATTATATGAACACTGTTTCATAAAAACCTTATATTAAATCGATAGTTTCGTAACAATTTTGCGACGGTTATAACGGTCTTCGGCGTGAAAGAAATGACCTCACACGAACTTCCCAAAGTGGATATGAATAATACAACAAGTTACCCAACTTTACCAACAAGAATGTTATTTTATCCATTTTGCCTGACTTGTGTCATTACTAAAAGTTTTCATTCTAATAATTTTCTGCTTGTAAAAACTTTATATTGTAACTTTTTTTGGCGTCGGGACGTGACGACCCCATCGCCCACTGGTGAAATAACCTGTGACAGAGGTTATTTCATCAGCGCAATCAGTCAACCCCTTCCTAGTGGGAGTGCCATGCTGTTGCCTTCGGGCTTCAGCCAAATGGGCAGGCACGACCGGGGCAGTACCACTGTCTCTCAGAAAACCGGCGTGAAGTGATGCAATAAGTTCACCTTATTGTACTCGCGTTTCGTGCGGTGAGAGAGACTCCCGGAGCCTGTATAGGTCCCATAGCGGAAATACCGAAACTGACCGACTCATTGAGCACATCCAAATGGCTACAGATTCCCTGCTCGAAAGGGTTCCTACCGCTGAAATCGTGATACTTGGCGATTTTAACGCCCACCATGCCGATTGGCTCGGCTCAGAAACCACCGATCATGCGGGAAGATCCTTTCACGACTTTGCTTTGGCTTATGACTTGACGCAAATGGTCCCTGCGATTACGCGAATACCAGATGTGGATGGTCATAAACCCTCTTTGTTGGACCTTCTGCTGACTTCACATCCGGAGAACTACCAAGTCTCTGTTGAACCGCCATTGGGTTCATCAGATCATTGTGTGGTCCGGAGCATTGTGCCGTTCACGCGCCCTCTTCGGCCTAGCTTCACGGGCTGTCGCCGCGTGTGGCACTATAAGTCAGCAGATTGGGATGGGATGCGGTCTTTTTTTGCGTCCTACCCTTGGGGGCCCATTTGCTTTTCGTCGAGTACTCCAGATGCCGTCGCTGACTCTGTCGCCGAGGTGGTCCTGCAGGGTATGGAACTCTTTATTCCATTCTCTGCGGTGCCGGTCGGTGGCAAGTCCCAGCCTTGGTTTAGGCGTTCCTGCAAAGCGGCTTTGCGCCGTAAGCGTGAATACTTTAAAGCCTGGGCAGAAGCGGTGACATCCTGTGATGTGACTATCGGCGAACGTAAAAAAGCATACAATTCAGCCTCCAGGTCCTTCAAGCGAGAAATCGCTAAAGCAAAGTCAGAGCACATTGCCAGATTTGGTGAGAAATTGGCCCACCTCCCTTCGGGAACTCGAGCCTTCTGGTCTCTTGCCAAAGCTGTCCAAGGGAATTTCTGTCAGCCCTCAATTCCACCACTGCATAGGGAGGATGACTCACTTGCCCATACCGCGAAAGAGAAGGCCGATCTTCTAGGCTGTCTCTTTGCGTCGAACTCCACTTTGGATGATCAAGGAACCACCCACACGATTGCGGTGTGATACTACGATGCCCGAAGTTATATTCCGGCAACGTGCTATCCGTAAAGCTTTGTCTTCCTTGGACATCCATAAGTCGAGCGGGCCTGATGGCATCCCTCCAATTGTGCTGCGTACTTGTGCTCCTGAGTTGGCTCCGGTCCTAACGCGCCTTTTCCGGTACCTTTACACGCTCGGCACTGTTCCGAAGTGCTGGAAGATCGCTTCGATACATCCGATCCCTAAAAAAGGCGATCGCTCTGATCCGTCCAACTATCGCCCAATAGCTATAACCTCCTTGTTCTCCAAAATAATGGAAACCATTATTAACAGCCAGCTCTTGAGGTATCTAGAGGGCCACCAGCTGATTAGCGATTCTCAGTACGGCTTCCGTCGTGGTCGCTCGGCTGGTGACCTCCTTGTATACCTTACACATAGGTGGGCAGAGGCAATTGAGTCCAAGGGGGAGGCGCTGGCGGTAAGTTTGGACATAGCGAAAGCCTTCGATCGGGTGTGGCACAGAGCACTGCTCTCGAAGCTTCCAGCCTATGGGCTCCCTGAGAAATTATGCAACTGGATTTCCAGCTTTCTCGCTGATCGGAGCATCAAAGTCGTCATCGACGGAGCATGCTCCGACCTGAAACCTGTGAATGCTGGTGTCCCACAAGGCTGTGTCCTATCCCCGACCCTGTTTATTCTGCATATCAATGATATGTTGCAGCTTAGCAACATTCATTGCTATGCGGACGACAGCACTGGGGATACTTTTTACACTGGCCGGGCAGGTATCTCTCGGGCTGTTGTCGATGAGTACCGGAACAAACTTGTGTCTGAAGTCGAAACTCTTCTACGTGGAGTCTCGGACTGGGGTAGACTAAATCTAGTCCAATTTAACCCCAAGAAGACACAAGTATGCGCGTTTTCCGCTAAAAAAACTTCCTTTGTCGCTACTCCCTCTTTGAAGACCTCCTTAAAGCCTCAGCTAGCATCGGAATACTGGGCGTTGACATATCGAATAACGTTCAGTTTCGCGGTCATCTGGAAGGAAAGGCTAAATTAGCCTCCAAAAAGCTTGGTGTGCTCAGCAAGGCGAGACGGTACTTCACTCCGGGCCACCGCTTGCAACTATATAAAGCGCAAATTCGGCCCCATATGGAGTACTGCTCTCACCTCTGGGCGGGAGCTCCCCAGTACCAGCTCCTTCCACTTGACCGTATTCAACGAAGAGCGGTTCGAATCGTCGACGACCAGTCACTTTCCGTGCGGCTTGATCCCTTGGCGTTGCGTAGAGATGTGGGATCTCTCTGCATCTTCTACCGCATTTACCATGGAGAGTGTTCAGAGGAGTTGTTCGGTCTAATACCTGCAACCGAGTTTCATCATCGGACGTCAAGGCAAAATACAAAATACCATCCGTATCACCTCGACGTCCGTCGTTCCACAACAGAGCGTTTTCTAAGGCAGTTTTTGCCGCGCACCACCACTATGTGGAACCAGCTGCCCACAGAAGTATTTCCGAACCAATTCGACTTAGGGTCCTTCAAGAAAAGAGCGTACCAATTCCTGAAAGGCCGGCAACGCACTTGCGAGCCTTCTGGCATTGTGAGTGTCCATGGGCGGCGGTATCACTTAACATCAGGTGAGCCTCCTGCCCGTTTGCCTCCTATTACATAAAAAAAAAAAAAAAAAAAAAAAAAAGCTGGGATCTTGTTAACGTCGGACAATATATTTTTTCACTAATAATATAAACATGTACGTGAATTTGGGAAAATATCTTTCTTTTCTATATTAAAAACTGGTAAAAAAATATACTACAATACGTATAACGTTCGTCAACGCTAGATACCAGAGAGAGCCTAGAGATAGATAGGAAAATAAGATGTCAACGGCAGTTTGACTGTAGAAAATTATGTTTAGCATCTTGGCAATAATTAGCTGAGTTCATCGTATAAATTCTGTAGCTACAAGCTTTTTTCGTCTGGGCCTCAGATTTTTGTATCTGTTTCATGATCGTTTGTCAATCTAATAGAGCAAGTAAGTGATCAGCCTCCTCTGACTGACACATACCGTCGACTTTTTGGGTCTAAGGCAAGCCGGTTTCCTCACGATGTTTTCCTTCACCGTTCGAGCGAATGTTAAATGCGAACATAAACAGAAAGTCTATTGGTGCACAGCCGGGGATCGAACTTACGATGTCAGGGACGCGAGTCGCACGTTGAAGCCACTAGGCCAACACTGCTCATGGTATAATAAGTGTTATATGAAAATAGTGAGCAGTGGCCAAGCGTCTTGAACGTGCGTCTCTAATCCCTGAGGTTCAGATCCCGACTCTCCACCAATGAATATTTTCTTTCTATTTAACATTTGATCGAACACAGAAGAAATCATCGTGAGCTACCGGCATGCCTTAGACCAAAAATCATATTCATTGTTAGGAACAGAAGGCCAAAAGTTGTTGCACCACATTTTATACGAAAATATTTTTTTTTTTATAGAACAGGGGTCAACCGGGCTAATGTTAAGACATACCGCCGCCCATGGACTCTCTCAATACCAGAGTCTCTCTCGCGCGAGGGCTCTTTTCTTGAAGGACCCTAAGTCGAATTGGTTCAACTTACTTCAGTGGGCAGCTGGTTCCACATAGTGGTGGCAAAAATGCCTTAAAACGCTCAGTTGTGGAACGACGGTCATCGAGGTGATACGGGTGGAATTTCATATTCTGCCTCGACATACGATGATGAAATTCAGCTGCAGGTATTAGTCCGAATAACTCCTCTGAACTTTCCATGTTAAATGCGGTAGAAGATGCAGGGGTCTCTCACATCTCTACGCAACGCCAAAGGATCAAACCGCTCGGAAAGGTATTGGTTGATATGTAGTTCTTTACATTATAGCTTGCTCCATAATTTGTGACTTATATGCAGACAGCGTTTTATACTTTGTCAAGTTCATCTTACAGGCTCCGAGTAGATTTAAGTAAGCCGGTTTTGCGAAAATTGTCGCACATAATGTCAGATTTCATGCGTCCTACTCTTAAATATCGACTTCGGTTTTGTCTCAAAACCGGTAGTGCTACAACCCTTTAGTAGATTTAGATTTATGTATCTGTTTCCTTAATAATTTTTACTTTTACAAGTAGTTGTAGTATGTCAGCCTTATACCTGAAACAGAGCATACATTTTGCGTTAAAACATTAAAAAATTAGTCCGGAATTAAACCTCGTGCCTCAAAAGCCGAGACATCACATACACCCCGTTTTATCCTGTTTGAGTTTGATTACAAAGTTATTGTTTCTAACAACACGGCTAACATTATGATAAATCTTAATAAACCTTAAACATGATTACACAAACTTTATATATACGGTACCTAAGTAATAAGGAATTTAAGTCTAGCTTTTACGAACTTATGATTCTCGTACGTCAAAATCAATATAATTATATACATTGTTTATAATTATGTTTTGAACAATTTCACAGAAATTCAGCTTGTTGGGACTTTATGTAACTTCGAATGTCTAAATTGACCGGACTAATACGTCTTTGACATTTATTTATTTTACACTCCTACGGGTAACTTAAATTATACGTATCAAACAAAAAGGTTCAAACATTTAAGAAACGTAAGAAAAGCCATATAAAAATATGTATTATTATATACCTAATTCGTGTAGTGTGATAGTGTATCAGGGTACGTGAGGGTGTGCTCATGCGCGCTAAGGATATCTTTAATACAAGGAGTATTCCGCATATTCAGTTTAAACAAGTCGCGGCTTAAGACAAGGGAGTCTTACGCTAAGTCTGGTTTCTGAATATTACCCTTATCTATTAAGGAAAGGACACTCTATTCTTGTGTTCTATTCAAGTTATTAATAGGTTTTAATGCCACAGAAGGCTAAATATTCAGATTTGTTACTCCATCCCTCACGGTTACAGAGTCGTATCTATATATGGCACAGAGCTGTACACAATTTGTAGCGAACGGAATAATTTATTTCCCTACCGTTATAGTAGATAGCCTACCTTTACCCCGTACCTCTATTTGGAAAGCTTAATGGAGGTAAGTGAAAAACTATAAATTACGATACCCTACTAAAAGGATAATCACGCGACCAAATGAGAATATAGAGCCCCTAAGTGGGCGCTTAATTGATAAAGGATCTTGAGTTAGTGTACCCTATCCATCCTATATTATTAATATGTATTATTAAAATTGATAAAATTTTAATTTAAACATATTAATAAATATACGTTTTTATAGAATCAATACAGCGTTAGTGTAATGTGGATTTGATAAAGTGATACCTATATATTTAAGAACCCCAAGATCCATGTGGCAGGTAGAAGGAGACCTGGCCGCAAACGCACGTACTGGTTGAAAAATTTAGAACAATGGTTTGGTCAAAGCACCAAGTCATTGTTTAGAAGCGCGGCATCCAAAATAAAATAGCCATGATGATCGCCAACCTTCGCAAGATGGCACTATAAGTAGAAGAAGATCGGTGTAATAACATTAGGTTTTTAAAGATTAACATAGAAGAGTTATATATTGTACCTACGATACTTTATTAATATTAAAAAGACAATATAATCTCCTCATATTTTTCAGTCATGAAAAGAATTATTATTCATTTTCAGTACATGTTTATGAAAAGCATTACGAATTGAATAGGCTTCTTAATAATAAGTAATTTATTTGTAATCCATAGGAAAATATGTGAAGTATTTCATAAAATATTAAACCTCATTCCAGACGCCCTCTAGACGATGTCAGGTGAGACCTTTACACCTAATAACACGGTCTATGATAAAAACTATATCCAATTCACTAGAAAGGGTGAATATTGAATAATATTAGTTTTCGTATGAAGTCACGTAATCCAACCCCTTTATACAGAGCGTTTTATAAATTCCTGTAATATAATCGAATCGAAAATGCACTAAGAGAATTAAATGTTTCAAGTGTTGTAAAGCTCATTTATATATACAGGTATAAAGACCTTATTAGGATAATTTTTGATTTAGTTTTTCTTAAGGTAGTTTTTGCCGCACACCACCACTATGTGGAACCAGCTGCCCACTGAAGTATTTCCAAACCAATTCGACTTAGGGTCCTTAAAAGCCGACAGCGAGTTTGCGAGCCTTCTGGCAGTACGAGTGTCCATGGGCTCACTTAATATCAGATGAGTCTCTAACTCGTTTGCCTCCTATAAATTATAATAGTTATTTATTTCAATACGTTTCACAACATATAAAAAAGAGGTTACATAAGTTATTAGTTATCGTTCTATCTAAGTTTTTATAAGTAAAGATTTAAATTAAAACACCCCATGTGTTTCCGGTCATAATATACTGCATGAATACGTCAGGGAATAACGTAAAACTGAATTTTGGTTGAATTGAAAATTGATGTTGAGTTGAAAAAGCGTTTACCGGCTTTTAAATTCGCGTTTTGTTTTGGCTTGTTTTGGTGAATTCTATTCGGACTTTAAATGCCATTTAGTTTTGTATATAAAGAAATTTAAGTGTTCAAGTACGTAATGAAAAAGAAAAAATAACAGAAAATCAGAAGTCCATTAGTAGTGACTGATAATATCCTAAAAATATATTATGTTATCTTATTTAAAGTTTCATGTCATTTAATATATATACACAGCACTGAAATATATATATACCGTACGAGAGAGTGTTGCACACATAGAAAGAAGTCGGTTGGTGGCTGGTGCACGGTCGGCGTTCGAATCTATTATTTCAGGGCGGTCTCAGGTATCATTGATGTCATATTAAACGTAAAAATAGATATAAAGCAGTCCAAGTTGCGATGTATTAAAACATGTTACCAAAAGTCTTTAGATATATTAAAATAGTGATAGTTTTTATATAGGGGTACCTTAATCTAGGTAGAGCAAGCATATACACATAAAAATCCGCGCTTTGAAAGTAGAAAGGTATAAGTATAGTAAAATCACAAGTACAAAGGCTTTACAAGGAAGTGTCCTTAGCGATGCATTCTCTGCCTTTGTACTAGGCTACGTCAAGCTGTACATTATTAGACTGCAACCTTTCTGAATCCGAAACCTTAATTGTGAGCCTTCAATGTATATCTGCCATAAAATAGGACTTTTTCATTAATCCATTTGGTATAAAAATGTGTATAGTGAAGGGAAGGGAGCAATGTTGGCCCAATAGTTTGAGCATGCGTTCCTGTCGTAACATCGGACGCCGGCTGTGCACCAATGGACTGTTCATCCGCTCATACGGTGAAGGATAACATGCTTAGTCTAGTTTTGACCCAAGAATGTTGACAGTATGTCATCAGGTACTTCTCAATACTACAAACAATGATCACAGAATACAGAAAACTGAAGACTGAAGGGTTGTAGTGCCTCTGGTTTTTGTAGTAAATGGATTTTACAACGCCTATGTATTAGTGGCTATTATCACTTAATTTCATCAATATTAAATTTGATTATTATCAGGTATATTAGAGAGAATTTATTTTGTCAATGAATTTAAAAGTATTATCAGCGTTAACGTGTGATTTAACAGAGAAAAACGGAGGCGGTCACTGTTGAAAACAAAAGAGCGATAAAAAAATTATCCTCACAAATTGAGTGTTGTCTCAGCACAGCTGCTGTCGAGAGATAAGCGACCCTTTCTTTTTGCCGTTTTAAATTGATATTTAGATGACGTTTCTCTCTAAATTATGTTCATTATTTTGACTAGTTTACGCGTGTAACGTTCATTAATAACAGTCGATGTTTGTGCTCGTATTCAAAATAAATAATTTCCCGCGCTGTTATGTCAGTTGTCAGTGCTTGACATTTGACAGAGTGCGACGATTGACATGAGTAAAAAGGCTTGTTGTTACCCATCAATAGTTTAATCTCAGTTATTTAATATGTTGAACGCATTATATTAAAAAAGTGGCGGTACAAAACACCGAAATCAAGCACAATGAGTGAACCCTACACTCTAGACCAGCATTGTAACTGGGAAATGTTGGAAGAGACCTATTGTTTTAAATTGTATAATAAATCAGTTTCGTGGCTTTGACGTTAATACAAAAAAAATACCGGGAAAATAATAATTCCTTCGGGTTAAAAATCTGGTACAGAAATTGACTCCCATGCTAAATTAGAGTTTATACGAGTATAAAATAAATTACGAAATTATACTCAATTTATTGACAAAAACTATACTGAGATTCGTAATAAAAGAACATGAATTTTCATATTTCTGTCGACTTTGGGTACAAAGGCCAATTTCCCTTTGAAAATCGAAAATGGTATTTTTATTGGCTTCGGTTTTGCGGTATAATTAGTACAAAGTACGGTAACTGCAGTTTAATAAGATGGTCCGCTTAAATCTCGTTGAGGGTCGAAATTGAAAATTCTGATATAAAATATAGAAATTAATCAAATTATATTTTATCGCAATTACTTCTTAACAATTTATAATGATGCTTTTTTCATAAGTTACCGAGTTTAATATTATATCCAGCTGGTGTATAAGGATTGTCATCAAAATGCGAAAATATCATGTGTACATAGCTAGTACTCTAGTACACACAAATACTCGTATGTACTAGCTATCTAGTAGCCGTGCCCAACGAATTCATGCCCTTTGATTTTCAATTGTAGAACCGCTTATAACTGGAACATCGAGAGAAACTCAAAAAATTCGAGTTTTGAGTTAGGCGGATTTTGATTCGGACTTGGGGGTTTCGGAGTTAGGGGGGACTTGTGGGGGGGGTTAAGATTTATTCTTACTCATTTTGACTTACATTGTAGGGAAATCCTACAACATCTATAGTTCGAAGAAAACTAAGTTATCTTAATAAGTTTCAAATTATCGAATTTAAGGTTGTACGAGTATATGACATGGCTTTGTTCGAGACACGAGGTTTTATTTATTTTTTTTAGTTATACAGGGAAAATATTGCAGCTTGCGAAGACGGATTATTTCGTCTAATAAAGGGTTGAGATTTTGAATAGGTACTGGAGATTTTGAAATGAAATTGTTTTTCGAGTTTTGTAGGTTCAATTTAAAGAAGTTTTACGGTAATTATAACCAAATTAAATGCATTTTTTGAATAGCATCTTTAAAAGAGCTAAGAGTTCATGAACCTATTATCCGCTCACCTTAAAACACGAAACTTGGAAGGCTATTGTTATCTTCAATCACCTGAGTGTAGATTGTATAAGTCTCCTTTATATATTGAATACGGATGTTTGAATAATAGGACAACCGTCGTACGAACTCGTCACTGTAGAATGATAACCTCGTATGTCAAAAAACCATTTGTTTTTTATTCTTAGACTCTTATTTATCGTAGTAATTTAACTGGTATAATCTAAAGAAAGACTGATTTATGTTTTTTATAATTAAGTCCTTTTTACCATCCAAAGTTATGGACAAAAACACATAATAATTTTTTTACGAACATTGACGAAATTAAAAAAAAAAGTTTCTTGTAATTTTTGGTTCACTGGACATACGAGGTTATCATTCTACAGCGACGTCATGCCTGCCGTCCGCTCAACGAAGACGGCACCACTTTTGGTGTTTCAATGAAATAATGCTACAATATATCATTTGAAATACATTATATAATAGGTGAAAATTTAACCAGCTCAACTTTGGATTATCGACATTTATAACTATGGAATGTAATCGTGAGAAAATGAAAGACATAATCGGTGCTTAAGGCTTAGAGGGCCAAGCAAGTATATGATCACGAAAGACGAATTAATGTTCAATCAGTCTGAACTTGCTTGTATAATGACCAAAAATCACCGTTAAAACAATTGTTAGAATCTTTTAATATTAAAGCTAATAATCAAATAAAAATCGCCATTATAAAGTTGAATAAGAATTAAAAATGGGGACTCCAAACTTCCTAATCTTTCTTAGATCCTAGTGGAAAAGTCAAAGTGGAAATAACAGGGCGCGTCGCACCGGCCGGCGGCGTCAGGCGTTACTTCCTTCACCCACGCAGTACCGTTTTTGTCGACGGCGCGAGAGGGCGCCTCACGCGTTCCCCAACGCACGTGACTTGTTGCTTAGTACTCAAATATTTACACAACAATTCTTAAACATAATGTGAATAAAATAATGCACGGTCATGAATTTTATATCGAAACCCCTCTTACACCACGCAAAACTATCTATGTTTCTAAGTTTCGTATTCGTTATTTTACTTGCCGCTATTTTACTTCACATAAAATCCGACACTACAAACAAAATTCAGACAGACTCCATTCAATACGAGTCCGAGATAAATGCGACAGTCTCGGAACCGAGGAAAACGAGAAGAAAAGAATACCTGTACCGACTTTTGACAAATACGACCCGTTCCCTCATACAAATGGAAATAAAAGCTAGGAGACTGGAAGAAAATATGCGTAGGATTAAGGAGAAAACTGCGGATTTATTGTGGAAAAATAAGGATAAAGCTCTCTGGCAAATTTTGTTTAAAAATATTAGTAGGCATATTTCAATTAGACACGAATTTCACCAACATTCCAGTTTGAGGCGTATAATGCAAGATCACACACACATACATAATGACCGGAGTGTACGTGAACAATGATGTGCTAGTGTTAATTAGTTTAAGGACTGTAAAATATAAAGCAAGTAGTTATATAGGATATAAATTTCAAAGACTAACAGAAAGTGAATAGACAATTTGCAGACAGAGCACGTACGTACCACTACTGTATTTTATTTTTGTAGATTTCGCTGAAAAGTTTAGCTTTCATATTTCACTAACATTACTTAGGATTATATTCTTGCTTGTTTTATTCAATAAGGCGTTTAAATTTGATCATACATATTAGACGTCTGCATTTAGAGTACACAATATAATATAATAGCTGTTATTATTAAATATCAATTTAAATTTCGCGCCACGATGTTACTCTCACTCATTTCAATATGTATTGTCTTTGTTATATATCTTTACTCTGTGTATACTATTAAAAATAAATTATAGTAGTCGAAGTGAATCAACTTCCACTATTTACAAAACAGATATATAAGTATAAATCATATTCGTTATTTATACAACATTTATCACACTTTTGGAAATTTCTTTTATTATTTATTTGCTTTAGAAAATAAAATTTACAAACGATTTACATAGATTCGCGACCAATATTATAATTAAAAATATGTAGGTAGGTAATGTCGTATTTGCGAGTCTATAAAAGCAAAACATTACGGTATGATAACAATTAAAATAAAATATAAAACTTTAATGTAAAATAACTTTAGAAAAGCTATGAATATAAGGTCATTTAAATGTGCAAGAATAAATATAGTTTAGAACACTCCAGATTTTACAGTAATGACAGTATATTTACTGATTTTTTAAAACGTCAAAACAATACAATTTACTTTTTTACTACTAAATTGTTTTGATAGCTGATTGGAAAATTATAATCTTTTTTATTCTTATTAGTTTATTTAAATAATTAAACGTAAAGTATAAAATATGCTATCTTGATGAATTGTTACTCAGGGATTTAGCTATATACATTTCCAAAATAAAATAAATGTCTAGTCGTAGCCGCAGTACTTATTACAATGAGCAGTGTTGGCCTAGTGGCTTCTGCGTGCGACTCTCATCCCTGATGTAGTACGTTCGATCCACGGCTGTGCACCAATGGAGAGTCCTTTCTATGTGCGCATTAAACATTCGCTCGAGCGGTGAAGGAAAACATCGCGAGGAAACCGGCTGGCCTTGGACCCAAAAAGTCGACGGCGTGTGTCAGGCACTGTAGGCTGATCACATACTTGCCAATTAAATTATCATGAAACAGATTCAGAAATCTGAGACCTAAAGAGGTTGTAGCGCCACTGTAGTTACTGTCTAAAGTAAAAAAAAAATAATAATCTTTTTTTTTACTTTAGACAGTAACTATTTTTCGTGGGTACTACACCGTATTTCGGTATCAAATTCATTAGCACTAGTTGAACTGTTATCATTCACAACATTAGTCACTAGTGATTTCTCGACCGGTTAAGTGTGTTAACGTTGGAATGTCTTGCTGTGAGTAAAATTTAATAATATATTACTTGAAGCTAGGTAAGAGGACCATTTTATTGGTATTACATTAAAAAATAAATATAACTAAGATGCATATACAAATCATTACGAGTAATTAGTAGCTTCGTTGGTGATAATAATATATTTGGCGTTGACGTAGTATTTGATTATGACTATAGAAATAAAAAGAATAAAGGTCAGAGTTATATGTGTATGTTTACTGATATCTGCATTTCTAAAAATAGATTATAATGAATTATACAATGTATATTGATGAATGTAATAAAGTTTTATTACATTCATCAATATACATATATATCAATAACTAAATATATAAATATATATCAATAATAACATAAATATATATATTAGTACTTACTAATATTTATGTACAAACATGTTTTTCTGTTTGTAGTATCATTTGTAGATTTACAGACGTTATTAAAAAAATATCACTGCCCATGTTCCCAAATTGATTGATTGAACGAGAAGAACAAGAAACCCAAAAAAGTGGCCTTTATGATTACTAAGTATTTTGTTTTTCAAGAAGTAGGGAACTATTTTACCACGCTCCATGTGATATGGAATTAATAACAATGAGTGGCTACAGAAGAATTGGTTTTGCAGTATTTTTTGATGTTCATAAAGTTCTTACTGTTTTGTTGACAGAGTTTATACAATATATGTCTTTAGCTTCAATTTCTAACAATTCTTTTACGATGGTCAATTAGTTATACATATTACAAACACATTAAGCATACATTTATAAATACTCCTAGTTCTAGTGCAGGTATAGTTCCTATAATGTTGGTACATTAGGTATCAGTAATACCCGCCAAGTGAGAGAATTATATTATGTACATATTTCTTTGATTATAAATTATTTTAAAACATAGCACCCGGGTTACGATATCTAATGTCAAATCGTAATTCCTACGATTCGTAGGTTTTGATATGAAGCGAATTTTAGTTTTTTTTCTGTAGATCATTTTACAAATCACATTATGTTTATATTAAAAAACGATCTCAAGTAGTGTTTACATAGTAAAACAACCGTAGTATATTAAAAAAATCCTCTTTATATAAATTTCGTATCAACACTGGCATAAAGGTTTAAAGGGTTAAAAAATAATAAAATAAAACCCTTCAATGAGTTGACACAGTTTTCGAAGAGGTTCTTGTAACAGAATAAAAAATAACCCACTTCTAAAGCTATCACAACTCCTATCAAAAATGTAAAAGAAACCCTTATAAGGTAGGTACTATATTGAAAAGACTTTATACAGATTTCATATCAAAACATTGAAGTATTGAAGACTTATTATGATTATTCGAAATTGGAATAGATTTTTATTCGGTTTATTATTTAACTAGATTTTATGTTTGATGTGTGTATTTCAAAGCAACTAATATACTCAGCTAAAATTGTTTAGTATATTGTAATACTTTAGTATCAGTCTAAACAAGTTCATAGATGTTCTTATATTTTTATTTCACTAATAAAAATACCAAATAACTTTTACTATACCTAACAGACATGATAGGTCTCTCTGCATCTTCTACCGCATGTAACGTGTTCAGAGTTGTTCGGATTAATACCAACAGCTGAGTTTTGTCATCGGACGTCGAGGCAGAATACCAAATTCCACCCGTATCACCCCGACGTCCGTCGCTCTACAACAAAAAACTGAGGAAAAAACTGGCCAAAATGAGCCAGTTTTTTCCGCGCACCAACGCTGTGGCACACATTGAAATAATTCCGAACAAATTCGAGGTCTTGAGGGTCCCTCAAGAAAAATGCGTACCAATTCTTAACGCAACGCACTCGCGAGCCTTCGGGTATTGAGACTGTCCATGGGTGATGGTATCAATTAACATCAGATGCCTTCTGCCTTGTGGCCGTTGGCCTCCTGTTCTAAAAAAACATAAAAAATGAATTAAACGTACATACGATTGGCACGTATGATTACAGCCGTGATTTTATTTAAATTATACGAAATTCTTACTTCTGTAAAATGTTTAATAAAACAGGAAATAATGTATAGTTTAATCGGCTACAACTACAAATTAAAGAATCTAAACACCAAGAATTAAGAAAAGTGTATTTATCGTAGAAATTTAAGAGAAAGTTTCAAGCTTTTTTATTCGAAATTTGAATTGCTAGTTATGTTTTAGAAACATTGATAAAAACGTTTTGCTACTAAACATCAATACATTTAATTGTAAGCCAAACTCGTCGTTCCAAATAACCAAAAACTATAGAACGAAAAATGCGCGATAAAGCAATTTGACAGTAACAATGTAACAAACATATAGTTAGAGATATGATAAACAAACAATAGCCGAGTGATGAGATTACGTAGAACAAAGGAGTAATTTATATGCAGGCATTACCTGACGCGATTACCGAATTGCGAGGGACGCTCCCTCTATGTCGCTCATTGTATAATTTTAGCGTTGATACGCTTTGAACTTTTTACCGTTGTATTTTATAACAAGTCTGAAATAGCCATTTAATTTTAATACACTTTCATTTTATTAATGATTAGGGCAGCAAGAGTTAGATTCATAGTCGAGACCTAACAATAAGTATTATTCTGTATTTTTTATTATGTAATAGGAGGCAAACGGACAGGAGCTGGATACCGCTGCCCATGGACACTCACATTGCTTGCGTTGCCGGCCTATTAAGAATTGGTAGGCTCTTTTCTTGAAGGACCCTAAGTCGAATTGGTTTGGACAAGGACCCTAAATGTAATTGGGAACATACTCGTATTCCGAATGTTCCTAATTTCATTTGAAAAAGGAACGTTTAGTTCCTACACTAAAATTAAATAAACATCTATATACATTTTTGTATAGGACCTTTCCTATTATTTGTCTTAATATAGATATAGTTATGTAAGCTTTATTAAATTATTGTTTCCCGCCGAAGGGACTGTGATTTAGGGGCGGATTCATTTATTTCGGTTGAGCGCCGTATCAGGTTTCCCACAGACTCAGAAATACCCTAATTTTTCACAGGTTTTCGTGAAATATTTATTTAAAAATAGAATAAAATCTGGGAATGTAGACAATTTCGATTAAATAAGATTTCAGATCATTATTTATTTCAATTCTGAAGCAATTTTAATTAAGCCTACATCCGCGAACTTCGTTTCGCCTTATCAGATTATTCCGTAGGCTACCTTTTTAGTAGCTACATACCAACACATGGAACATTTTGCGCTGATAATCCATAAGAACCTAAGTAGTAAAGAAAATTTTTCAAATATTTAGTAGTTGTTATTGTAAGAATACATTATCAACTATGCATGCAAAATTTCGTTTTATTTCATTAATTTCAAACATTTTATTCTAATCCTTTAAAAACAGTTTTTTATGTTTTTCCATGTATCTTTTACAATTTTTCCTCCCTAAAAACCTTCTTCGGAGTTTATGGAACACATATTTTTTAAATACGCGAATTTGTTCAGCAGTCTTCGAGTTTTGCGATTAGTAACATATTTTGCAATTCATTTTTTTTATATACATGTCTCAATTAATATAGATTATAGAATTAAATATATATATATATATTTAATTCTATATTCTATATTAATTATTTAAATATACGAGTATATATATATATATGTATATACTCGTATATTTAAATTTACTTTTACGTTTTTATCGCTTATATCAAATTGTTATATTTCATCACGATTCAGCAGATTCTAACCTCGACGACTGTTAAGTACAAACATTAATTAAATGAATAACGAGTAATTTAAAATATTATATTCGCGTTTATCGTAATCAATATTTATTTAAAGGCCCATTAAAGCAAGAAACGCTCTTTACACATTGTGACAATTATATTTTAATGTTATTCTATACAGGACAAACTTATAACAAAATACAACTATTTTTCAAAATTTGATTTTTACAGGCAAAGGTCCCGGCTACGCGTCACCATTAGACGCATTTCACAATGGCCCTAGAGAGGAGCTGTTGTACGTGATCTGTGTACAACCCGACAAAACGAAGCAGGACTATGTTGCTACGGTTGACGTAAACCCTAAATCCTCTACTTATAGTCAGGTAAAATACACTGAAATTCTTGTTTATGAGAACACTTTATTTAGTCTAGTCGACAAGTTGAAAATGGAACAAAATAGAGATACTGCTCTTAAAATTATGTGCGATAGCTCATTCGAACCGGAATGACGCCTAGAAAAATGTGCTAAAAGCGTGTATTAGCACATAAAAAATTGCAAAAGTTATAGACCATTAAAGATGAAAAAAATGGAATTTAGTTTTTGCCAATATTTAATAAACTATTAATATTTAAGAAATTTCAAATAAAGATTCTGAAAGAGGAGGAAATTTCCAATAAAAACTCTGAGCTCCCGGAACTCTATCTCCATTATTTATAACTTTAATTTAACGCTGAAAATAGGTCTGTGCGTGACATTTTTAGGATTCGCGCGTGGCGTCAAAAGCGACTACGGCACATTAATTAATTTATTTAAGGTATTGAATATTTTTTTTTAAATTTGAAAAAATTATGGTGTGTTCTGAACACTATAATTAATTTATTCCCGTTGGAAATTTTACTTAAAGTTAATTTTTCAACAAGTTAAATAATTGTTAACTAACGAAATTTTCTCGAACGACCGTCTTAATTGTAAGTGAAAAAAAATGTTTTAATAATGGTCGTAAAAATATTTCGCTTCGTAGAGCCTTTCTTACATACATACTTAACAAGATCGTGCCATAAAAGTTAAAGAAATATTTATACTTTGTTTATAACAATTTTTTTACTTAAACAAAAACTTAAAAATCCAAGTAATGTTGTTAAAAAATTTTTTTTTTTTCTAAATCATCAAATTATCGTTTTTATATTAATACAAGATATTTATTGATTTGCAAAAAAAAAATTTCCCGCCATTGTTAATAATTTTTTTTAAACAAATTGATTAAATCAATTGTTTTAAAAAAAAATTTCACAACTTTATTACATTACAAATATTATGATTGTTTAAAAAAAAAAATTTCCTTAATAACATATTTTAATTGTTTATAATCGTTTTTTTTATATTTCTTTTGTTTAAATAATTAGTTAAGAAATTTTTTTTTTTTAAAAATCATAATTCACAATCCTCATATAACAAAATATAGAAAAACATTTTTTTAAATTTTTTGATTATCATGAATATTACTTTTATTAAAAAAATTTTTTTTTTTTTTTATAGACTTTGTTATATATGTTTGTTTTTGTTAATTTTAGAAGTTTTAGAAAAAAAATATAAAAAGTTGAACATTTGTTTATAACAAATTGGTAAGTTAATAAACAATAGAATTGTTGATTAAAAAAAAATTTTTTCTGTTACTTTATAGAGGATTGTGAATTATGATTTTAAAAAAAAAAAAAATTTCTTAACTAATTATTTAAACAAAAGAAATATAAAAAAAACGATTATAAACAATTAAAATATGTTATTAAGGAAATTTTTTTTTTAAACAATCATAATATTTGTAATGTAATAAAGTTAGAAATTTTTTTTTAAAACAATTGATTTAATCAATTTGTTTAAAAAAAAATTATTAACAAATGGCGGGAAATTTTTTTTTGCAAATCAATAAATATCTTGTATTAATATAAAAACGATAATTTGATGATTTAGAAAAAAAAAAATTTTTTAACAACATTACTTGGATTTTTAAGTTTTTGTTTAAGTAAAAAAATTGTTATAAACAAAGTATAAATATTTCTTTAACTTTTATGGCACGATCTTGTTAAGTATGTATGTAAGAAAGGCTCTACGAAGCGAAATATTTTTACGACCATTATTAAAACATTTTTTTCACTTACAATTAAGACGGTCGTTCGAGAAAATTTCGTTAGTTAACAATTATTTAACTTGTTGAAAAATTAACTTTAAGTAAAATTTCCAACGGGAATAAATTAATTATAGTGTTCAGAACACACCATAATTTTTTCAAATTTAAAAAAAATATTCAATACCTTAAATAAATTAATTAATGTGCCGTAGTCGCTTTTGACGCCACGCGCGAATCCTAAAAATGTCACGCACAGACCTATTTTCAGCGTTAAATTAAAGTTATAAATAATGGAGATAGAGTTCCGGGAGCTGAGAGTTTTTTATTGGAAATTTCCTCCTCTTTCAGAATCTTTATTTGAAATTTCTTAAATATTAATAGTTTATTAAATATTGGCAAAAAACTAAATTCCATTTTTTTTCATCTTTAATGGTCTATAACTTTTGCAATTTTTTATGTGCTAATACACGCTTTTAGCACATTTTTCTAGGCGTCATTCCGGTTCGAATGAGCTATCGCACATAATTTTAAGAGCAGTATCTCTATTTTGTTCCATTTTCAACTTGTCGACTAGACTAATTGTTTTAAAGCTGTACACTAATTTTAATGCTTAAGTGTAATATATTTAGCGTACACCAGCTGTTAAGTTTTACTAAGTACTTGAAATTAGCGAGTAAATGAAGGTAACTTAAATAATTGTTTATTTTTTTAAGAAAATCGATATGCACCGTCATAACAAGTTACTATGATGATTGATTTTTTTATACTATAAAATGATACATAATATTGGTTATTCTAGTATATCATAAATTAATTCTAAATTGTTATTTTGATAGCTTTTCGTCATCCTCTATCCTGCTTAGGATCGATAATGTACACAAAATCCTTTTATTCAAATTCTATTTTATTTAATACAAAATATGTAAAGAAAAACGAATATAATAATTCTTTGTGGATTAGTGACGCACTTCCCGGAAAAACAGTAATGATTTTGTTCATTATCAAAAGCTTTATACAACAAAACAATTAAGAAAATTCCGCTCAAGCTTATGAAATTGTACAAATGCTTACTTTTTAGAATTTACATGTATAGTAAATAATAGCTTTTCCCTTGTTTGTTCCGATCTGAGTCGGTCACAATGATACTTTCCCGAGTTGAATCTTAAAGTCCAGGATTACCGGAGCGTTATTGTCTAGTTTCTGCGTCGTTTCTAGAAAATAGAATTTTATTTGAATCAACTGCTAATTTTATAAGACAAGTGTAAAATTTAACATGGACGTGCTTCTAATTAAATAGTTCAATTTCATGAATAAAGTATAAGGACTGACCGCGGCCATATTAGATTTACTATTGGGATTTCGGTTTAGTACTTTTGAGGTTTACTCTAATTTTTTAAACAATAAATGTGCTTTTTATGGATAATGTTTAAAGAAATATTTCTCAATACAAAAAATCTGTTTTATTTACTTGAGAAACTTAATACGAACGAGATGGACTTGGTCAAGATAGTCCTAATTTTAGTTTAATCATTCAGATAGTTATGTATCTTTAATGCCCTTTGGATTTGAATTAAATTAAAATCCTTAAAACGTTTAAAATAAATGTGTGTAAGTTTATTCACTTTCAGACAAATCAAACTCAAATTAATCGTTAATTTCTCAAAGCATTTACTTCATCTGTCAAAGGTCAGGATTTTGACAGTTGACTTCATCAGGATTTCACAGATCAGAGTGTCTTCGTGATTATTATTATCGCTTGTTCACATCACTTAAGTCTAACTTAATTTACTATATTGTGTTTGAACTAATCGGGATTCGTAAACAGTTGCATAAATAAAAGTACCAATAGTAAAATCCGATAACCGTGAAAGTTCGAGTCGGTGGGTGAGTTTTCATTGAACGGCGAATTGTTCGCTGCAAATATTGGTTCATTCTATCGACGTTTGGACAGGGGTTTTAGTAGTAACATGCAATCTCAGTCTTACAGCAAATATATCGATTGCAAAAAATACGTGCTCTCTCGCCTCGCAGTTCGTATTTATATGAAATTCAATACTATTGCAGTTTAGAAATAGCGTATCGAATTGAATGTGTAAGTATTGAAACTGCTTAGTGAATTGCTTTGTTGTGTATTTTTGCTTAGGTATGTTTTTATCTTTATAAATATTTAGGGTTTTAGGATGTTTATTGGCTATAATTATTATTTTTATTTTAGAGATTTTAAATGATATTAGTATTTGAATTATAATTAAATTTTGAAGCTTTGTAATACCGATTTTAAAAAATTCTGACTACATCATGGCATAATCAAAATTAAAAAATCACGGTTTATCTCATTTTAAGTCGGTTATAGTTATAACATAGCGATCAGCTCGCTCTGTTTGTCCTTAATCCTAGTTTATAAACAGGAATAATGAAAACTCCAAATCATAAATTCATTTGTTAATTTCTATTATAAATGGTTGAAAACGAACGAACTATTTCTCGTAGCTTCGACTAGTAATATACACATAAACATGATTTGTAATGATCATGCGATTTATATATATATCTTCTGTAGGTCATACACAGGACATATACTGGTGCAGTAGGTGACGAACTGCACCACAGTGGATGGAATGTCTGCTCCAGCTGCTACGATAGACCAGAACTGAAGAGAGACCTACTCGTCTGTCCAAGTCTCCATTCGAGTAATGTCTACATTGTTGATGTTGGTACAAATCCTAGGAAACCAGAATTGCATAAGGTATGTAATTGAAACTTCATTAGCTTTTACATAGAGTAAGAAACTCGAAACTTTGCTATGTTGTGCTAAGGAAAGATAGAGTTTTACTTCATTAAAAAACTATTATTTATTTTTTACAAATAAAAACAAACGTAAGCGTAAATAAAGCAAAGGATACAATGCTACTTAGATTATTACTCTATCAACAAATAGAAAAAAATGAATCCTATTTCGACAAACAGAAAAAAAAATTAACTAAAATATCCTGTAGCGACATGATTTGGCTATTTTTATTCATACCAAGTTTATAAAGAAAACATAGTTTATAAACATTAAGTGTGGCGAAAACATATTTTATACATAGTTTTTAATTCCACCAGCCTTGCGATTCTGTAACTCACTTTTCGAACTCACACAGCGGTTTTCGCATCGGCGGTCGCTCTCAAATCAGTCATGAAGCAGTCATTTTATGATTTGGCATTCTGAAAAGGTGGGAGCTTGTATTTTATTGTTTATCAGAATGCCAAATCATAAAATGACTGCTTCATGACTGATTTGAGAGCGACCGCCGATGCGAAAACCGCTGTGTGAGTTCGAAAAGTGAGTTACAGAATCGCAGGGCAGGACGTTGAACAAACTTATTTATATTAAGACCTAAATGACATTACAAAATTAAATTGCACCTTAGACAGTTCATTTGTAACTAATCCTTATTTTATTTATCTTAAACCCAGAGATCCCAGTTAAAAGAATTGAGATTTATAATTTAGGTTACACTGCATAAGGTTATTTTTCTTATATGATACTATAAAACCTTTTCAATAATACCTACGCCCCGACTTCGAATATTCTGTTATATTTTCATTGACGTTTCAGATATATTATTATTGCATTGTTCTGACAGCTTCAGCATGATATGGCAGCTGGTTGAAACGTCTGTCATTGCATTTTAGAATTCATCGATGTAAACCTGTAATATTTATAAAAAGATTAAACGCACAACAGAAACTTGATTAAATAAAATTTCAATGCATAAATTTGTTTAAGCAATTATTTTCTGTAATAGCGCATTCATAGGTTAGCCTCGACTGGCTCGGTATTTCAAGTTTTGATGGAAACTGTTTCTTATTTAAGCGTTTATTTCTATTATTTAATTATAATTGAGCTTACTTATAAGATTAAAATAGTTTTGCCTAAAGAACATAGACATTATTTATATGCAAATCTGAGATTTCCAGTACCGTGCTATATTAAACAAATTGGAAAAAAGTACGAAGTCGAGACGATAAAATTCGCTGTCGAAATACTTAAAAATTTGATTACTTTACGTGGAACTCGCTAAATCTTGTTGCAAATAACTTGTGCTTTTAAAACTTTTGAATTTTTATGTTACTTTCCAATAAACACTATGTTTAATATACGAGTTGGTGAAGCTTGTAGCAAGCGGTTCAAACAACACATTTTTAACCTTATATCACTGAACTCCATTTTTGTTTATGAAAGTTCATTCGTAAAAGCGAGCGTTCGGACATTAAAATTATATATAATTTTTTCTTTATATCATCTTACATATGAAGAAAAATACAATCAGGGTAAATTATGTAGCAATTTTTTTAAAGTTTTATTTTAATTACACCACGCTAATTTAATCCAAGAATTGTCTATTCATTACAATGAAAAAACAAATTGGGATACAAAATATGTTTGAAATGAGGTTAATGAATTATTAACATATGAATAATTATGTAAACAATCATAAACGTTAAATATATCTTATCGTAAAAACATATTTGTATTTCTGTCCGGTACCAAGGTAAAACAAACAAATTTTAGTTCAAACGCTGGGGTCACATTTATTAACGATTTGAAGTTAATTAGAAAATAATAGACTGGTCGGTCGGTGGGTTTACCTTCTACATATTTTAAAGAAATACACATATATTAACTCTCTCTTATACGTATACATATAAAAATTTATTATGTTATTTCTCGCTAAGCAAGTCAACTAACCTATAAGTAACACTGAGACATAAGTTATGAACACACGAGAGAGTGTTTGTTATGAATCACATTAAAAGTCATAGATTCGAATCCTGGCAAAACAAAAGTTATAGAAAGAAAGTTTAGGAACTGATCACCTCCATGGTTGTTAAGAAAAATCGTGGTTTATGGTATTTAAGTTTTTATTACCCGAATCACGTCAAACTCTTAAAATTTACCGTGAAATTTATTAACCATTAAAATTAATTAACCCATTTATTCATACAAAATAAAACGGTCCAAAAAGACTAATTTCGTTTTTATGAACAATCTTCAGAGATTGTGATTTCAGAATCTATTTTAGAATATGTTACACCAAGGCTCAGATTTACTATATCAATCATTTTAAGTTAAGTTTTAGTTAATTGGTATTCCCAATTACGTCATTCATCAAGTTGGTTACGTCGATAATTATTCCACAGAACATAGTTCACCAGTGAAATTACACCATCTTGAATCTGTCCACAAACTTGCAACATTTCGGTTAATGTCAAACTCATTAGCATGGGATTTGACCCAATTTTCAGATAATTGCAGTTTAATATATTAAAAGTTAATTTATACAATCATCAAGAAACACACACACACATCCACACATCTCCTTAGATAAATTTTAATCATTATGTTTGTGTTATTGTTCATTTATCAAGTATGTCCGTTTCGTGTGTTGTTGGTAACGATAGACTTGCTTAATTGCCACGAAACAATTTTCTTTTAGGGTTAAAATAAATAAAGTACTTTAATACATAATAAATTTATTTCCAACAAACAAGTATACAGTATTTGCAATATTCATAACCTACACAGTAATAATAATATTAATTAAAAATTTATAAATAGACAATTAAAACAAATTTAAAAGTGTGGTCCTTGTGGCAGTGTACCTTTAATGCTGGCATTCCTCGCTGTATTGCGATACTTATTCGTTGAGGGAACAAACATAAAGTATACTACTAAAATAAATTACTACTACAACTTTACTATTTAAAAATTTACTTCACGATAAAACAATACCAAAGAAACAAACGCATATGTTTCACTCCGTGAGATGTTATTGTAGATTTAACTTCTAACGAATTTGTTATTTATTTTTTAATGTGAATCTTAAAACTGCCCGTAAACTTGTATCATTTCGCTTGATGGCTGACATTAGCATTAAATTTGACCCAAATTTTTAGGAAACGTGAAAAGTAAATCATTTTAGGATTCGTTTTGAAATAAATGTTGTATTTACATAAGTATGACACAGCTCATAATAATCATTCTATAAAACAAAATACTTGGCGATTAAAAAGAGCGGCGCAGAGTTTCTAGCCTGTTCCGCGCCCTTGATTTGAGTACCTACTGGAAGTAGCATAAGTTCATCTAGAAATATTGATTTTATGAAATTTTCATTTATTTCGATATAATTCATAATTGAAAGCTGTCATATTCATACAGTGTTTAGGAATAATGAATGATATTCTTTGTTACTCCATATTTTTCTTAATTTACTTCTGCAAATATTGTGTACTTTGTTTTCTGTACATTTCTAAACGTATAACGAAATTAAAGTAATAATTAAACTATCGTTTTCGTAATTATATTTTTTTTCGTATTTTGGAAGTAGCCTGTATAGAGATTGAGAATTGCATTATTTTAAGTGTTTACAGAGCACCAAGTGCATCTTACGATTTTTTTGAAGAAAAGTTGGAGGAAATTTTGTGTAAAGTTAGTTTTAAGAACAATAAGTATATTATTGTGTGTGGTGACTTCAATATAAATTTATTAGAAAATACCTCCATTAGTAAAAAATTCAATCTGTTATTAAAATCTTACAATCTTGTTAACTTGTTTCTTGAGCCCACTAGAATTACAAGCTCCACTGCTACATGTATAGATAATGTATTTACAGATGCAGAGGCAATGCAAACCTCAATTACAACTGATCTTAGCTCAGATCATTGTGGGCAGTTAGTGGCGCTAAAATGTAAAGTGGTGAAACAAGTAAATAAGAGCAGTGTGTTTGTTCCAGTAAATAAAAAGCGAATGGTGAGATTTAGACATAATATAGGTAAACACCTACCTTTATTACCGGTAGGTACTACCGTTGATATACAATACAACAATCTAAGTGATTGTATTAATAAAGAGTTCAACAACATCTTTACCCCAAAGAAAGTCTCTCATTCGCAGTGTAAATCGTTTAGTGATTGGGCGACAGCGGGAATTTATAAAAGTAGACAACGGTTGTATGACCTTTACGCTGAAAAGTCATACAATCATAATGAAGAATTTATTCTTTATGTTCGAAATTATTCGAAATTATTTAAGAAAGTTTGTTACGCGGCCAAGTCCTTAAATATCAAAAACAAGATTAAAAATAGTACCAATAAAACTAAAATGACTTGGAAGATAATTGATAGTGAAACTGGAAGAGTCAGGGATCGCAATCAAGACATCGAACTCGTGTCGATAACACTATAATCAAATCTAACGAAGAGATAGCGATTGTTTTTGATAAGTAATTTTCTGACATTCCAATTTCGACTACTAAGTCTCTTCAATCATCTCCCGCCCTCGCTGAATCGCTGCTCAAAGATAATGTAAACGAGTGCAAGGTCAGTTTTACATTCCGACCCATTGGTGCCGACGATATGGTGAGGATATTTAGAACCATAGATATTAAGAACACTACCGATCTTTGGGGTATTTCTGTAAAAATAATTAGTAGCATAATTGATGTAATTGCTCCCCATCTAGCTATAATTTTCAACAATTGTATTAAAAGTGGCGAGTTTCCCAATCTAATGAAACATAGTAAAGTTATTCCATTATTTAAAGCAGGTAGTATGTCCGACCCCAGTAACTTTAGACCAATTTCCGTACTACCTACTTGTAGTAAAATATTTGAAAAAATTATATTAAATCAACTGGTAAGTCATTTTAACGAAAACAAATTATGACATAATAATCAGTTCGGTTTTACCAAGGGTCGCTCGACAGCCGATGCCGGTGTTGAGTTATATAGATATATAGTTAAGGCTTGGGAGAAGCCGCATGATGCTTTAGGTGTTTTCTGCGACTTATCCAAAGCATTTGATTGTGTCCAACACGAGACCTTAATCGGGAAACTCCGCCACTATGGCATCAAGAATACCGCACTGAATCTTCTGACTTCCTATTTACACGGAAGAACTCAGAAGGTTGAAGTGAATGGTAAGAGGTCCTCTGGGTCGGCAGTAGATATGGGGGTACCACAGGGCTCAATTCTTGGCCCTTTCCTCTTTCTTGTTTATATAAATGATCTACCTTTCATGGTAGAGAGAAAACATCAGATAGTTTTGTTTGCTGATGACACGTCCTTGATTTTTAAAATCAAACGACAAATAACAAATTTTGACGATGTGAACAATGCTCTGTCTTCGATTGTCCATTGGTATAACCTTCTACTTAATGCAAAAAAGACAAAATGCATTAAATTTTGTGCAAAAAATGCAAGGGTTATGGCAAATGGATACTAGACCAATTATAAACGGTGAGGAATTGAATCTGGATGATACAACTGTATTTCTCGGAATCACCATGGATTCAAAACTTCAGTGGTCCCCTCATATTAACGGATTGGCGAAGAGACTTAGTTCTGCAGCCTACGCGGTTAAAAAAAATTCGCTCACTAACTGATGTCGATACAGCTAGACTTGTTTATTTTAGTTACTTTCATAGCTTAATGACTTATGGCTTATTATTATGGGGTCATGCTGCTGATGTCGAAACTATTTTCATCCTGCAGAAGAGGGCTATTCGTGCAATCTATAATTTAAAATGTAGGGAATCTCTTAGAGATAAATTCAAGGAAATTAATATACTTACCTTTCCCTCGCAATATATTTATGAAAATATTATGTATGTATACAAAAATAGTGATAAGTTTACTAGAATAGAACATACGCACAATGTTAATACACGGAACAAACGCAGGCTGAAATTTCCCCGTACTAGACTATCTAAAGTTAGTAATTCTTTTTTGGGGAAAGGGGATACTCTTCTTTAATAAAATCCCAGAGGCTCTTTTATCTCTGCCTTTCAATAAATTTAAGAAATGTATTAAAGAAAAGCTGTGTAAAAAGGCTTACTATAAAGTCAACGATTATCTAGTTGATAAAAGGGCCTGGGACTAGTGCTAGACAGGCTACTTCTAATTAATTTGCGATATTTGTTTTAAATAAGTGTTGTTTGATGATTTGCTGTTTTAAAAGAGTACCGAGAGTTTTTTACGCCGGCTTTTTCTCTCGGCCTACACCCTCTGTCTTCTTTGCCGATGAGTAGGGATGCCTAAAAGTTCAAATTTAATGACGTGGAATAAGTGATACATGTATCTTATGTTCCATAATAAACATATTTTATTTTATTTTATAAAATCAGTTGTAAAAACAGTTTTTACAACATGAACAATAGATAAGAAATAAAATTTAAAATAATATATCGCAGGCTAACAGCAGTTCCTAACAGCCTGTCGGATCTTATCCGTTCAATATCTTTTTCATGGCGAGTTCATGCCGAAAATCTCATTACCAGGTAATCGATGGCTCAGAAATGAGGTCGTTCAACTGCAGTTTCCCACACTCGGTACACTGCCTGGCGAGTGGAGAGGTCATGATATCCACTATGGGTGACGCAGAGGAAAATGGAAAAGGAGATTTTGTGCTGATTGATTCGAAGACTTTGAAAGTTACAGGTAATTAAGGATATATAATTAATGGGCCATAGACTTAAGTATATTATGGTTGGTATGACCAGCTAAATATGAACCCTATTGGTCATTAGATAGGTGCAAATTTGACTGTAAACGATTTTTATTTAGGCACGAATATATTTTACAAACTTGCTATTTCGATTGTTGATGTTGAACACATTGTGTGAATTGCACACGAAGAAGGAAGAATGGTGAAAAGTCGGGTTATAAACACACGACCACAGGGTTGAGAATAGACAGCTTCGCCACTGCTATAGATCATCGCATTTTAATAAAAATAGTCAAGTTAATGATTTTATCTATTAAGACATATATTATATATATATATATATATATATATATACGCCTAAATAGATAAAATCATTAAATTATAGTAGATAAATAGTCTTGATGTTTTGATTTGGTATTTAAAACATGTTTGGTATTGTATATACGCGAAGCAAAAATAAAAATCAACGATATATAAACTTCGTTCTTTCCGTTTACTTCAAACATATTGGTTTTTATTTTAGGTTCTTGGGCAAAAGGAGAGAAGAGAGCTAAATTTGGTTACGATTTTTGGTATCAACCGTACCACGACGTTATGATCGCAACTGAATGGGGTTCACCGAAACATTATAAAAAGTATAATGGGGCATCCACACGCTGGCTGTTTGTCACAAACACCGCAAAAAGCAAACGAAGTCCCAAACACCAACCACAATCACCCAACACAAACAGCCATCCACATGCTTGGCGAACGTTCATAACATTCCGAATCGGCAAACATGGCGGACGACGAGCTTGTTGCAGCTATTACTTTCGGGTTGACATATTTTTATTATAAATTAAAGCAAGAGAAAGAAAAAAGGAAAAAAAGAAGAAAGCAAAGACGATGGTGGATGATTAAAATACATAGAAAGCGTACAAGGCTTTAGACCTATTATTTGAGCTTTACTTTGCCGTGTTTTTTTTAAATTTACTTAAAAGTTACTTAAAAATGTCAGAATCGTAGGTGCTCCAATCAGACATTTTTTACGCTTTGCGCGCCAACGAAAGTGTAGCAAGTAAATACGTCCGCCTCCCGCAAGCTCGCGCGCATACTGATCGCTGCCAAACGTGTGGATACGTAGCAAACTGTTTGCCAAACATCCTTTGATCTGGCAAGATAAACCGACACCGATGCCGAACACTGCCCAACACGAACACAAACAGGCAAACAACGACAAACACCCATCCACACGTCCGTGTTTGCTGTTTGCTGTTAGCTGTTTGCCATTGTTTGTCAAGCGTGTGGATGGGCTTTTAGACACACACCATACCCGTAATAATTTCATATTAATTCTAAATTTATTATAATGAGCTTTTTCCTATTTGTGTGAGACATGCTTTTTAAATATACCAAAATTTAAATAAAAAATAAATTTATATCAACTTTATAAACATTTAGTAAATTTTTTTGTAATATTGTAGTAATTTATAAATTAATTTTTACTACGATTTGGATATTATTAAGTAAACTTACTGTAACAAAATACGATAAAATTTGTACCATTGTTGGCCTATAAACTGGCACTAAACTGTTCTTTGTTTTAGCTTTAAAAATGTTTTACCTAATTTGCGTTTATTATAATTTTATTTCCTTTTTAGGGGTTTCCAGCCCTCGGATCTATCCAATCCAGACATATATGGAACCAGTCTCAATTTTTACCGCTGGTCGACGCACGAGTTAATTCAAGTTATAGATTTAGGGACGGAAGGGTATGCACCCCTTGAGACCAGGTTCCTACATAATCCCAAAGCCGCTGAGGGATTTGTGGGGTGCGCAGTACTAGGAAACGTATACAGGTAGGAATAATTGCTTATTGAAACCGAAATAGAACGGGACTATAATTGAGTTCGGGAAATAATATTTTCCAAATATCTTGCATTAAAAGGAAAGCTTTTAACAGCGAAAAATAAGAGATTAATATTGAAATTTTCTAGTCCCTGCAAGTACAAAAACTATAGGCGTTTTATAACAATTTTGTAAGTTTAAAAAACTTAAGCGGCCAATTATAAGTAGGTACTATTTGTCATTCCGAATATTAACTGCATATGAGAATTCTCTATGAAGATTTTTATCAGATTCGATCAGCAAAAAACGTGACAACGTTTTCTTAATCTAATTATTTAATTTAAAAACAGGTGGTTTTATTGTGCTCGTAATTAGTCAACATTTCTAATCAACCACAATGAAGTAACACTATTAGTTGTTACCTTTAAATTTTGAATATCATTTTTACCTTTACTCTAACAATTTTTTTTTAGATTTTACAAAAACAGCAATGGAACATGGAGCGCCGATAAAGTCATCGATATCCCAGCTAAAACTGTGTTACAAGGTGGAGCTGAAACTAAAATTAATGGTAACAGTTTTATAATTTACGAGTGTAAGAGCTATTTTCTCGGGTGTTTTATCGTGAGATTTTCATTTTTCAAGCTCTGGTAGGCGACATATTGTTGTCATTGGACGATAAGTACCTCTACTTATCATGTTGGATGCACGGAGACGTGAGACAGTACGATATATCAGATACGAAAAATCCAAAGCTCGTTGGACAAATTTTCCTTGGCGGGCAAATAGCGAACAACGACCTAAATGTAATCGATGACAAGGAATTGGAGGTAATAATTTTCTCATTTTCTAACGAATTAATACTTCATGACTTCACACAATTACCTTTTCGCTGTATCATTCCTTTCATTTCGCCCTTTGTTCGTTAAATTACTCTCAACGGCTTTGCGCAATCCAATATTTTGTTTCAATGTTTTTACGATTATTTGTTTTGTTCGAGCGATTAACTTAGTATTTCAGTCGTTTGGTTATTAATCTCTTTTGTATTCGAATAAAATAAATTCTCTACGAAGTTTTATTCACTTTTTTATTGACTTGTTTTCTAAATAATTAAAAAATACTAGTTCTCATCGATTTATTCTCAACAGAGACTTTCCGTTTCTTCCGTTATAAGAAGTGAAAATGCAAAAGTAGTTTTAGTTCATTGGTGCAGTTCTATATAATTTATTTTTAGACATTAATTACGATAAAAGTAAATTTTGCAACATGATACATGACCAAATGATGATATAGCTAATTAACAATTTTCTTGGAAACCTTGCCTTACCTTGGAAAGTTTAAAATTCTACTCTTTATTTGTAACATAGCAGAGAAGATCAATATAATTTAAATTCAATAACACAGTATACATAATTGTAATGAAAATGCTAATTCAGTTAAAATATAGGTACACTCAACTATTTTGGACTGCATTATTAGTGTTCACTCACATTTTCACTAAAGCGACCTAAAATCATCTATTTACTTAATTTAAACCTCTATTCGCATCAGGAACCACCAAAGCCTGTAATTGTAAAAGGAAAAAGGCTTTATGGCAGTCCACAGATGATACAACTATCTCTAGATGGAAAACGACTGTATGCATCCAGCTCTCTGTATTCACCCTGGGATAAGCAATTTTATCCTCAAATGATCAAAGAGGTAAGTTTTAATTATAACTACGCTTATGCTTTAAACATACGGGAATCTCTATACTTTAATTGCTTTTGCTTGCGTCTGTATTTTTTTTCTGTTAGGAAGAGTTTTATTATTATTTATTTATCTATTTGCTCAACGGTATTCCTACAGCTACTTATTAACCAATATTCAAACAATTACACTGTACACAAAGGCCAAAAACGGAATACACATTTAAACATACACAAAGCACAGTTTCACCTATACAAATACAAAAAATATACAAAGAATATATGATTTGAATAAAAACTTTATATAATTTGATATTTATGAAATCTAGTTCACATATAATGAAACATTTGTTAATTGATTATTTATTTGACCATTTACATAGATGAGAATGGGTGGTCTTGATTAACACATCACAGTTGTTCATTAAACGTTCTTGCTGTACTTCTCTTCTCTAAAAAGAGCTTGAAGTTCTTCTTTAAATCACTGTAGTTAACTGAACGGACGTTAAATACTCAGTTGCATTAATCTTTAGATAAAATAATTATAATTTGAATATACTTAATATATTTAAGCAGCAGCAGTGTTTGCCTTATCTCTGAAGTTGTAGATCCTCTGCACCAATCAGCTACTCTGTGAAAAAAAATTATCAAAAAAACGGATGCAATCTGAGGCCAAGATCCATTTAGGGTTATTGTTCCACTGGGTTATTACTATTAAAATATCAAGGAAAATTTAATTCCCATAGGATTATTACACACTCACACGTAGTAAATGTTTTTAAAATTCCGAATGCATTTTTAAAATAAACCGTTCCTCTATATTGCTATCCAGCAACGTAATAGGTAGAGAGAACATTCGTTTGGTGAAATGTGGAATTCCGACATTTTATTAAACATTAGGCAGCTCCACAACCAAAGGTCCAAGACAAAGTATTTTATTTGTAATATACCGGCACTTTAGTCCCGGGCGGCCTGTTATGCGGATTCCTTATATTTAATATAAAGCTAACTCTGCTTTTATGTGCTTTCCTTTGTATTATATAAAATATATTCCAAATTTGAATTCAACGTATATTCTCTACTGTGCACATTCTATATTTAAATTTCGTAGCACATAACAAAATAATAAATAAAACACGGTAATAAATCAACAGTAGTGCAATAGGTGACCTTATCGCTTATGAGCAACGGGAAGAAGAGCAAAAAATAAACAGAAATGAAATTAACTTAATAATCTTAAACGTACCTATAAATATTATAGTTATAAAGTTATATAAATTTGTATACTATGATTTTTTTATAAAAGGATCACGGAAATATACATTTAATGTTACCATGCAAGTAGGTATCTAATAAGGTATCTATTTTAAAGCATTGTACTAAGCTAAGTAACAAAAAGACAATAAATTTTTTGGACTGGTAGACTGGTCATGCCTTAAATGGTTCTTAATTTCAACTCGCATCTGACCGCAGTGGTACATAAGTCGGCATGGTTTTTTGCGACATGTTCAACTATAATCGTTAAATTTTAGTAAATTTATATTAATTGAAATGAAACACTTTAGCCATCTTAGGAAGTCATTTATTGTTGGGGTGGGAAATTATCGCGTTTTACATACGGATGCGGCGGGGGACTTAGCTTTTTAATAATTAAAATTCAAAGGCACTGAGTGTAGAGTATATAAGTTGATAATTATAAAATGCATATTTAAAACTTAGAAGTAAAATGAACTAAAATGAGTCGTAAAAAATTATAAAGTGGATCATATAATAAATACAGTGAGCAGTGAAATAGGTAAATGGGCAGTTACGAGTGGGTCATCCTAAACCTAACCGAACCTAAAACTGCCGAACTATTTATCGAACTGCTCATTCCATCATTGTTACCGGACATTTATTTCCTAGCAATAAAAGAAATAACTTCCCATTATTTTTTCAACTGATCATAATAACTTCTCGTATATTGAAATAACAGTTCCAAAAATTAGTTCCCAAATTAAAGTATTTATCCTCTATGACTCATATTTCTGCTGTTTCGAACATAATGTGCCATCGCTGCTCGTAATATGAAAATCCTAATCCCAATATTTTTCCAGGGTGGATGGATTGTGAAAATAGATGTGGACACCGAAAACGGAGGACTGAAGTTAGATGAAGATTTTCTTGTGCATTTTGGTGATGAACCTAACGGCCCGGTTTTACCTCACGAAATTAGGTAGTTTTTCACATCGAGCATATATTATTTCGTACTTGTGATTTTTAAGATGCGTTTCTTAGGCAATATATATATACTAATATACTATATATATACTAATAATATATAAATAACTAAACTTTAAAACAATTACAATGATGACATGGATACAGAAAATTAATTTACTATTATTTGCATAGATTAAAAAGAAACTTATTAGATGAAAATTTAATCTCCTCTTTCAGGTACCCTGGAGGAGACTGCACTTCAGACATTTGGTTAGCTAAGGAATAGCAAAGTGTGCCAAAGCTCATATTTTTATAAAATAAGAATTTAAAATTAAGCTTTAAATTTCCGTTTGCACTTAAATATAATAGTACCAAGTTAAAGGTTATTAGGTAAGAATGTCGGAGGCAAAGGATTTAAATACTGTATAATGTGTATAATAATGCCAATTTAATTGTGTATAGGGAACAATTTAGTTTCACTTGCAGTAAAACCAGAAAGTTAATCCTATGGAAAATTTGTTACTAGAAACCGATGCTAGAAAACCCTTTGCGTGTTGTTAGAGACTTGGTTCCAAGTATGACTATGTCAAAAACTTACTTAACACTAAAACTCGACCCAGGGGCCTCATAGTCTAGCGGTCTTATTAAGTGGCAGCTAGGTGAGGGGTACCGGGTTCGATTCCCGGTTGGAGGGTTGTGCGGTACCGGGCGAGTGCCTAAACCGTACATGGATGACACGGTCGAATTTCTAAAGACAAGCACGAATTATAAAAAATCCTATACTTTTTTTTTTTTTTTTTTTAAAGACAATTCACACCAATTATACTTGACGCTGGCCAATGCACAAATCGTGCCAGAGCCATAAAAAAAAAACTCGACCCTGATACCCTGTATGTCTAAGTAGAACTGTACGTCTTCTTCAGTGCAAACGGAAAATACGCGATAAATATTAATTTAAAACACTCGCTTACAATGTTATTTTAAGCTTTTACCAAAAGACCCTGAGTAATCCAATATTCGAATGTTGTGTACAAGCGAAATACATGTGTAATAATATGAGTTGATTTATTTTCGTATTTCCTGTCCAACGATCCCGAATGTAACATTTATTTTCATACGTTAAACTTTGTTTTTTCGCGTCAGCTTTGGGCCTACAAATACAAGCTAAGCGGTTGTTTTCGCAATGTTAAGTTGTGCTAAATTCTTCTTTTTATACACGACAAGGGTTTATCTAAAGATATATCTATAAAACTTTATATAATATATATTACGTCCTTACATATGAATATTATAAAAAAAGAATTGGCCAAATTGGTCCAGGCGTTGTTGAGTTATGCGCTTACCAACACATTTTGCGATTCATTTTTATATTATAAGATTAATCAAAGTAAAAATCAAAAATATGTACTATCGCTATCTATGCACTTTTGCCATCTTATTTATAAGTAGTTTATTGATCCCTTTACTAAAAAAACCATTCGGACAGGCATCAAAAAATCTTTGAAGGTGGTTCCGACTGCCTCATCAGAGTTGGATTTTTTACTCAAAATTCAAGATTTCCATTCTTTTCGAAATTTTGATTTCGTAATCTGTTGGAGCAAGGTGGATACTTGTCTTAGACATTCCTATTAAGCTCCTCTAATTTGGTAGCAGACTGTTGTGCAGCGTGCGGTCTACCGTTGTCGTGAAGCAGCAGTGGCCTAGGGTAAGAAGGAGATATTTGAGATCAAAGTTGCCAGTACGACAAAACGTCAATTTCATATGTCCCTAATATATCTCTATTATATTGGCAGTACTCCCTATATTGTTTTTTAACCAGCTATGCCCCACGGTTTCACCCGCGATAATTCCGTCGTAGTGTGATCAGCGATGTCATAGCGTAGCATATTAGCAATTAAGATTATAATTGATATTATTATATATTTATATATTATATAAACGAGAATGTAAGTGCGTGCTCCTATTTCACCATGCCTCCTGCTGATATAGGACAAATCTTTGTTTTTAATTTATTTTATTATTAAGATGATATTACTTAAGATGTCATTTGGAACATGGTGTAATGGTTGCAGCTTCAAACTGGCAGTTTCTTAAATCTTGGTGATTAAAAAGAGTGGCGGAGAGTTTATTGCCAGTTCTTCTCTTCTGTTCTACGCCCTTGATTTAAGAACTGGCAGTAAATGTAAAATTAGAAGCATTTAATCTTTTTTGACGTTCATAAGTGTACATTGTGTTACCTATATGAACAAATGATTTTTGTCTTGACTTCAAATTCTATAGACTAGCGAGTCCAACCAAATGAGCAATGTCGTAAGCCTTTTAAGATTAGTATATATTATTTAAGTTAAAAATAGTTTGATATCAGTAAATCCTATTCAAGATTGATAAGAAAGGGATAAGAGATTGCTTTTAGGATAATGAAGGATTAAAAGGGGTCGAATACTTTTAAATGGCTTTGCGATGCCCCTCTTAGTTGGAAAAATTAAATATTCACGCACTTGGAAATTCTTGATATTCGGAAAAAAACACTGAGCCTTTTCTTAATCCTTTCAAGTGGTTAATAATAATGAAACTTAAATTATATTTATATTTAAAACATTTTTCACTCTCGCTCCGCTACTTGCTGTAAAATTCAAATATTTTTATTAAAAAAAACATGTTTTATACAAAGTGTGTATGCAAACCCTGTTCACCCGCTGAAGCTTCTGCGTGCCCAAAAAATAATTAATGATTAATTTTCCCATTCACAAATAAAATCCTATAAATTGAAAATTCGAAATGGGATATTATAGATAATGTCCTCATATCAGGTGGGACATAAATAAAAGTAACTTCAGATTATGTCATATATTAGTCTTTATAAGTAACAGTAGTGTTATTAATACCAAATTATCAGTCATACAATATTTATTTGATTGAATTAAACATTTACGCTTGTTACGATGATTAACAGTCGTTACTAATCAACTGCTAATTGTCAAGAGCGTATTACTAATTGATAATTAATATGCTATGTATAGTTGACTCGGCTGGCGGCAGTAAACCGTAAATGCATACGTACGTGTTATGCCGTATTCGTAGAACTATATTTCGCCTTAAAATTCCCGAAGATATTACGAGTGTATTTTTATTAAACAAACATTGCAGTGTAACATAACCAAATTTATTAATTTCACGTCAATTGATAAACATGATTATCTGTAGTTATTTAAACACACTCTACAGGTATGCTTATGTGTGAGAACAAGCCAACAAATTTAGTCGGGTTAAATTGAAATAAAAAACAAATCAGTGGCGCTATAAACTTTTTTTAGTTCTGGTCCTCAGATTTCTGTGTTTGTTTCATGATCATTTGTCAATGTAGTAGGCAAGTAGCTGATCAGCCTGTGCCTGACACACGCTATCGACTTTTTGGGTCTAAGGCAAGCCGGTTTCGTCACGATGATTTCCTTCACCGTTCGACCGAATGTTTAATGCGCACATAGAAAATCCATTGCATAGCCGGGGAACCTACGATCTCAGGGATAAGAGTCGCATGCTGAAGTCACTAGACCAATGCTGTGTGTGTGCTTAAATTAAAATACTTGTTTTATAATTTTTTGCATGCGAAGACATAGTATGCGTGTACACTTAATATTGATTTGTTCTTTGGTATTTTAAAATCTTGTTTTCAACACTTGTTTTAAGTTTATTCTGTTATTAAAGCTATCCTATATATATATCTGTTATTAAAGCTATCCTATTATTGTAGATAACTAAACGTAATTGGAAACCAAATAACTCAAGAATATATATTGAAGTATAGCCTCTTCCCCCCGAGTACACGTTACGAGTAATTTGATTCGAGATAAATATTAGAATTTGGGACAATGCGGGGTTGGCTCTCGCTATAATGGTTATGAAGGAGTTAAATAAGGTTAAACATGTGTGCGGTTACGTAATTTTACCGACAGTGTAATAATCGTTTAGTACTACGTGAATTTTGGTTAAGGGTAAACGAATGGGTATAATAGGACGAACCTAATTGTAAATTAATATTGTTGGCGTCGGTTAGATTTTTTTTTACAAGAAGTAAAACCTAAGAACATCTATTTTATGATACAGAACACAATGCGATTTTCTCGCTTAGCATATGGCAAAGGCATATTCAGAAGAACGCATCATCGGACGTCGAGGCAGAATACGAAATTCCACCCGCATCACCTCGACGTCCGCCGTTCCACAACTGAGTGTTTTTCAAGGCAGTTTCTGCCGCGCACCACCACTTTGTGGAACCAGCTGCCCACTGAAGTATTTCCAAACCAATTCGACTTAGGGCACTTCAAGAAAAGAGCGTACCAATTCTTAATAGACCGGCAACGCACTCGCGAGCTCTCTGGCATTGAGAGTGTCCATGGGCGGCGGTATCACTTACCATCAGGTGAGCCTCTTGCCTGTTTGCCCCCTGTTCTATAATAAAAACCCAATATTTTAGATAATGTGGGTAATGGAAATCCGAAGTTCATTTCCAGTATTTTGTTGTCGTATATAAATATTGCGTAAAAAATCTTTTTGAAATAGTAAGTGTAAGTAAAAATATGATGCATTCTGTCGTTTCTTTCTATCAAATAATGTGTACGCTGTGGTGAAAAGAGACGATTGAATAATTTAGTTTAAACGCTGAAATTAGACTTTAATGAATGGGGTTTATGACGTAACCTAAACATAGAAGCATTCATTAGAAGCATCAAACTAATATTTGTGTTTCGGGTTTCAGTCACTTGTAATCAATCCGCCTTTATCGAATTTCATTGTATTTTTCTTCATATTTCTCAGTCGAGAATCGCAAACACTTTCAAAAGACACTCACTAGCATTTTCATCCATAATAAATGTAGATAGTAACTTTATAGGATATTAAGGATATGAAATTTCAGTTATGGATGTGTAAATACTGGTTTTAGAGGCTCACCTGATGTTAAGTGATACCGCCGCCGATGGACACTCACACTGCCGGAAGGCTTGCAAGTGCGTTGCCGGCCTTTCAAGAGTTGGTACGCTCTTTTCTTGAAGGACCCTTAGTCGAATCGATATATCAAATATCCTTCATCTCATTTTTAATTATTATATATTTCAATATCAGAAATAAATAGGCTACCGATAATAACATTACGGTTTTGGAGTTAACCTTACTTTGTTTGAATATTGTACTGTCAGCAAACGTGTTTTATCCTACGTGGTAACGCTTCTGTTTCCCGCCGATATGTCTTCAGCTGAAGGCCATGGATTTGACAATAAAATAGTGGCTCTACAACCCTTTACTCAGATTTATATTTCCCCTTCGTGATAATTTATTTTTCTTAATAGACAAGAAGTGATAAGTTTTCTGTCTGTCTGTCTAAGGCGATGTTCCCTTCACCGTACGAGCAAGTCTTAAATGAGCACATAGACAAAAACCCATTGGTGCAAAGCCGGGGATCAAACCTCAGGTGTGAGAGTCATAAGTCGAAACCACTAGGCCAACATTGTTTGAATTTGAAATAGATGACTTATACTAAGAATCATCAGTAATATACGTTGTTTCATATAGTAACATACTTAAGTCGAATTAATAGACAGTAAAAATAATATTGTTATTAATAATAATAATAGCCTTTATTCAGATACATTTATGTGATCAATAAAGTGTAGATTACAGATTATATGCAAATAAATAAGATTCGTGTAAATTATTTTGCTGACAGTAGCCTTCGTCTTTTCGATTTGATTGCGTTTATTGAATACAACAAAGGGCTCAGAGCGCTGAAATTAAACGCTTTTATCAAACACAATGGAGATTCTGCAATATCGAAATATTCCAGGTTTGGTTGTGTCAAATTAATTTCATAAGACGCCTTACAATATTAAAATAGTACGTACAGGGTTTATGATTTACTCGGCAGCTTACGGCAGCCATATAGCGACAGGAGTCACATTAAAATCTGTACATGCATATGGCACCGTAAAATTGCAAACACCGTTAGATTGTAATCTATCTCGCGAGATTGTGAACTGTCGAAAGATTGTGAACCTCAACGTACTGCTTACAATTTAACGTATTATTATTCGGTATATTGTATCTCGCGAGATAGACAATCTAACGGTGTTTAAAATTTTACGGTGACACATACGCTGTGCATTAACTATTAATATTTTTTTAAGATTAGGATTAGCATTATGATTAGGTACATATTTCAATAATTTAATAACTATTCGTTTCAAGACAACAAAACGCGTATCGTCTCATAAGTAAACCATTTTCCCTATAGAAGAAAATTAATGTATTTTCCTCGCTCCAAACATCCCTTTTCTCTGACTAGACAGAAAATACGATTAATACTATTCAAAGTAAAAGTCTTACGAAGAATAACACTACAATGAAACTGTTTTGTACTGTGATATTACGATAATTATTACATATTTTAGTATTAAAAATTGCTTAAATGTTATTAAACCACTATTAAGATTTAGTTGCATCGTGTCAAGTCAGGGTTATTCTAAAATATAAGGTCGACTTTGGCTCTCATGATTATGAACAATGATAAAGGGTGGTGTGGTTAACAATAGCGTAGGCGTGTATTAAAATATCATCTTCACAAAGAAAACGCCAGTTTCTTTCCACGACCCTTGCCTTGTAAGAAAAGCGCAGTTGACGTTTCGCTATTATTAAAACAGCTTTTATAGTCTTGGGTTATAATGGGAGTCAGGGACTGAAGTTGAAGTGTATGAAACAAAGATATTTTACTTAGTACGATTACATCATTAAACTTCTGTTTTGATTATTAAGCTTGCGCATCTTTATGGTAGTGTTAAGAGCCCAGAGTCTTATTTAATTGGATTTATAAAATAATATGCCACCGCTATAGTATGCTATGGATTCAATACCTTTTTTATGCAAGTAGGTGATCGACCTTCGTGTCTGACCTTGTACACATACCAGGATAACTAAGTCAGGCACGTTAGCTTTAAAAATTGAGCTCGTTGGGAACGTTGGAACCCTCGAAATTCCTTAACATTAATGGAAGAAGTTTTTGTCTGGTCCACAGTAAGATGACAAGGGTGAGTGTAATGAATAAAATGATTGGATAAGGAGCTTACAATTAGTTTGATGGCGCCTGGCCCAGCCCGGATTTTTTGGTTTATTAGCGTCTGTGATGTGTCTGAACACAACACAAATATGACGCAAAATACTTAATTCAGGGGTTGACAAATATTTAGAATTGTCCCAGAAAAATCCTTGAACGGAAAAATCTGTCACTTTTTTGTTAGTTAGTTGTAAGTTAAGCAATTGTTAAAATGGGTTATTTCTTTTTCACAATGTTTCCTGTTCTTCTGCATTTTGTATATATAAATGTGTGTCTTTAGGTTTTCTTACCAAAAATTTATGTGCAGGTTTAATAGGAACGCACTACACGTATGTTTGATTCGCATTTCAGGCTGTTAGTTCTATAAGCAACCCTGCGTTTATATAAGGACAGTATGTTATGTTAGACTAAATAAGGAATTAAACCCTTATCAAATTATTCTTACCTTCACAATCAAAACAATGCCTTGCCTTACGTCGTGTAAACCTTTCGGATTTTTTAATTAAAATCTAGTTGATGGATGGATGGATAGGGTATTTGTATTGATTAGTTTTTAAATTAATTAGTAGATTGCAATCAAATTTGGTTTTGACAGTTCGCTGAGACATATTGAGATTTATTTAATTATTCACACGACACCACTGAACATCTAAAAAGTAAACAATCGGTTTCTATTAACAATCTAAATTTGTTATGATTTAAACATAAGCGAACTTAGCGATAATATATAGATAAAAATATTTACGTCCCGGCCGATAAGTATTCTTTAATCGTTACGAACTAGCACGCCAACGTGCGGCGTTGCCGTCTTTGACCGTCGTTATTTTACCTCTATTTCTTAATATGGAAAATGGGTTTCTTAATTATTTACATTTTTTCTTGTACTCTTCCGTAAATATGTATATTGCACTGATATCCTTTCATTAGGAAAAAAATGCCATAACGTATTTTATATGTTGTATATCTAATCATACGTAAGGCCAGTATGGAAAACTTATTACTCACTATAACATGATATGAAATCACATGACATAACATGACGTAACACACAACACAACACACAACACAACACAACACACAACACAACACAACACACCACACCACACCACAACATAACACAAAACAATACATATCACTTAATGATGTTTCGTTTTTTTTTGTTGTCCTTAAGTACAACGTGGCAACAATTGTTGCTTTTAATAAATAAACGTAGCCTTTATTGACTTAAACATGTTTTATATCGCGTAAATTCAATATTGAATGCTTATTTGAGCCTTGAGGGAGCATTTGTCATAATCCGATAAGAGCTACGCTAATTATGGTTACTGGTGCACAATTGGGACGAATATTAGTACTCGTTATACCTATAAATTAAGTTCTCACGGTTAATATCTCCCTGGATAACGGTTGTGTATATGTATTCTACACTAAACCAAAGCCTCTCCAGAGTTCAATTCCTGGCAATACAATAATTATCTTAATGATTTATTATACCCACTTAGAAATGCTCTCACCCCATTTCCAACAAAATGGAATGCAAAAGTAGCTCTTGTATATCTGAACATATCAAACGTAACATAAAAGGCGAGGCAAGTGGTATGAAAGGTTGTCCCATTAAAAATACTAATTAAAATTAATTTTTTAATAATTAATTTTTGCTCAATACAAACATTTTGACATATAAAAGTATATTTTAATATGCCAAATTCACGCAATCATGCTGTAGGTATGTCCAAATTTCCACCATTGTTATATACAAGTGCTCACATTAAAAATATTTATTCATACAGCTCGAAATAGGTTTATCATAAAAATGCCTGCAGCCTATGTGTTTTTGCCGTGTAATGGAACGTATAAAGGAATTTTCATCACATTTTAATATACTTCGTGGAATTCGTTTATTTTCTCGTAAAGCCTTAATCTTTCTAATCCATCGACTTCAATTTATAAATAATAATTCTTCATAACTTTTGTTCCATGTCTGTAATTATAATTAATTTGAGGCCAAAATGTAACTAATGATTGGTTCGAAGACGTTTCAGAATAATAATACAATTTATATGAAACCTATGGTTGGTGGACTAATTCATAATTGGTCCGTTGTGCGTAAAGTCCTGGCTAATTAAGCTAGCTTAGCTCCTTCCAGAAGCACAGAAGTCTCCTGGGCACTTCACAGGCTTCACGGAGCGACCTCACTGCTCCTAGGATTTCTGCACGTTGTTAAGCCATAGCCTCGCATTCCAGGACTACGTGGGTGATTGTTCCTCTGCGCTGAAACAGCCTCTATATGAAAACTAATTTTTTTATAACTCTACTTTGTATTCTTAATCAATGTAGGTTATATAGGTGACAAGAATTAAAAAAAACAGTAATGCGTCAATCTAGTCAGTAAAATTTAGATACTGTGATCATATCTTAAAACAGTATTCAAGTACGCGTCTAAAGACTGTGGGCTTTTGTAGTTTATAAACAATCCAAGCCATGAACATGTCAACAAAGACGCGCATAGTTATAATTGTAAAATGTTAATAACACTTGCCATTACATTTTTGTTTGATAAATTTAAATAAATGAAAAAATAATAATAATAATTTATTTGCCACATATAATGGCGTGCAAGTTTGTCTTAAAAGGTAAAATTTTACATAGAAGTTACATATTATAAATCATATCTTTATAGTCAATTCTTATATTAATTTTCTACCACATCATCACATTAAAATATATTATTACATTATCAAATTATTTCACTCGAATAATCATTTATATAATTGTATATATTTCCAAAAGTAGGAAAGTCTTTGAATGTTTTTGGTAAATTATTATTATTAACCTTTAGATTTGGATTGCCATACAAAAAGTGTTTTTCCTATACAATTCCTGATTAATTTTTGGCATAACCAATTTCTCCCCATGAAGCACTCCATTCATTTCTTCGGCAGTTAACATTCCGGTTGACTTAAAAACATTGATGTTTTTGTGAAGTATGGGCTATACAGGCATCTTAAAAAGTCTTTGACACGTCGCGTATTACGAACAAATAACGCAAAATTGTCATATAAATGCATAATTCGTAAGTAGAAAACAGGAACCGGTCGTTAGTTGAGAATTTATTGTTAAGGTTTAATGGCTATACGTTCATTTCCTTCCATTTCCGTATGAGTAGTTCCTTAAAAAAGATTAACGGTTGTTACTTAATTTACTACAGGAAAATGAGGAAAGGGGATGTTATTTATATAGGGGCTTCCTTCCCAGTCGAAGTAGAAGCGTTGAAACAAAGTTTGATCACGTTAAAAAGTTAAGGTATACGATGACGTAATGTAAAGGTATATTTAAATTTTTAATAATGAGTGTTTGGTTATGTTGGTTTACTTACTATCAATGTATTTCTTATTTATTTTGTAAATAAATTATTTTTGAAGTTATACTTCCTTTGGCGCGCTAGGGAAAGATGATGAGAGTAAATTTTTACGATGCGCGCACACACCGTCACAAAAACATAAAATTTAAAAAAATTTATTATAATTAAATTAATTTTTTTATCTTGTTACGCCAAAGAAGAACTTTTGAAGAACGAAGTTCCTTATCGCGCGTTGCAAAAGAGGGCTAGACGGAAAAAATTAAGACCAAAATTGTTGAAACGACACTTTTTTGCTATTTGCTATTGTAATACACCGGTTCTCGACCGATCACCAAAGTTAAGCAACGTCGGGCGAGTTCAGTACTTGGATGGGTGACCGCCTGGAAACACCTCGTGATGTTACACCGTACACCAGAATCCCTGTACAATAATTGTGTGGTCCCTAGTTTCCTTGCAAAATACAATACCTTTAAAAAATATTCATTATAATAAATAATGTTTCAGGAAAATGTCATGAAATTCTACGAATTCAAAACTTACCGTACTAATATAACAACGAGAACAGCTTATACAAGGAGATGAACCAGATGAGACTGAATTAAAACATCTGAACCACGAAATACGAAATATGCTTAATAAATTAATTGTGCCAATTAATTTATATTTAGGTTATTTTACTATTTAATCCCTGCGTAGCACAACGACATAATCCATTAAACTTTACTAGACGATGGAATATAATATTGGTGTCGAGAAAATCTATCATACTGTTATGATACCATTTAAAATATAAATTAATCGAAAGGAACTTCGTTCCATCCGGGTGTCTCTTTACACCTCTCAACCTTAGACTTAGACCTTATAGGCTTAGTTTACCAACAATAGAAACCGCGTCTCATGCATGATCTGTGGAAAGAATAATAAAATGTGACTCGAACTAACATCTTTAAATACATATAAGCAATTCATAGTTTCGAAAAACAAATTTTCCGAAATCGGAAAGTACTGCAGGTCTTATATTAAACATCATTTAATATAAAAGTTAAAACTATAATATTAAACAGGTTCGCATCATGAGTGTTTTAGTGTGTATACACTATGTATTATATTACTTCCATTAACCAACTATGTAAATTCAAATTACTACCTAAAGTGTGTACAGATTTTTAGTAAAAGGTTCCTTATAACTGAGTTACGCAGTTGAGTGTCTACGTGAAACGAATTTTTAACCACTAGAACGTTTGGGAAATTCAATTAAAACTCCGTAGACAATTTTGATATAACAGAGGAACTAAAAAATAGTGTTAACATCTGTCGCAACGGATATTGGCTGATATTAGATAGGAAGTTCCATGTGTCGATAAGAACCCGTGACGTAACACAAGGACATGTTTGCGGGTCGCGCCTAACTTCATGGTTTGAAAATCATGCTATTCTGAGAGATGAGTTATCATTCTAAAAATTTTTTACATTTACTGCATAAATCATTCATCATCATCATCCATAATATAAGTATTTTTTTTTAGGCCGGCAACGCACTTGTGCTCCTTCTGTCAATGTGAGTGTCCTTGGGCGGTATCACTTAAGATCAGATGAGCCTCATGCCCGTTTGCCCACCATGTTCTATAAAAAAAATATAAAAGAAGGTTCCGATATTCATTAAAGAAAATTTGTCAATATAAAATTTTAGTTCATTTCAATATTACGAATAGCGTTGCTTAGCAACCAAACTTAATGGAAGAGAAGTGGTTGCCTGGAAGAGATCGCTCGAAAGCGATAAGGCCGCCAGTCCTTTTCATTTAATTATGTCAATTGCATTATGTTTCTGCACCGAAGTGTTGATAAATAAATAATGTTTTTCAATAATTATTAATTAATAACTAAGAAGGGTGCACGAAGGTTGTATTAGGAGCGTAATAGATGTTTTACAAAAGCTTCGCTCGTTAACATTGCTTCTGTAGCTTTGAAATTAAACCGAGTTCAAGAATCTAACGAATAATTAATTTGTTTTAAATAAGTTTTCCAAATGAATTACTAACTCTGTCTGGGAAATTTAAATTATCAGTGTTTGATATTGCTGCTGATTTTATTAAAAAGACTTAATGATAAAACAATTACCTATACGAACCTTATGTTATTATTATATAATAATCCACTGTACAGAGTATCTACATGTATAAAGATTTAACTAAAGAAAGTCAAGAAAATCACTTAACTACACTGACATTGTTACGAGGACGGGTTGACTGCTATGTTTCTCGAAATTTCCACTAGTTAGAGCTGCTTCTAGCCAGCTGAAATGTGATTTGCATTAAGTTACTCTCGTTTCCAGGAGGCTGAACTATAATTTTTCAGACAATTTCAGCGCAAGTGTAGTAAAGTTGTACAGTTTTCAAGAAACCCGTTTTCAGGTGTTTTCAAAACTGGTTATATCCCTTTGATGAAGGAATATTTTAGAGTGAACTTTCTAGGTGTGAGACAAGGACGGAATGATGAGCGAAAGAGACAGAAGTTCAGGACCTTCTCGAAGGCGGACTGAAAATTCTAGAACGCCGTACGACAAGGACGGAGCGATGTGCGAAAGAGATAAAGAGTACGTACATTCTAGAATTGTGCGAGAAGGTAGACCAGCTACTCAGTACCACTCCTGCTTAGAAAGTTCTTGAACATCGTTCAAGTTTATTCCCTGGGATATATATGCGGGCCGAAACGCGACCAATTAATTCATTTTCGAGTGCGATTCCAAGTGATTAACATCGTCAAGATAATATACGAATAATGAAGACAAGTAAAAAAGTACTGTGTGAAGTGCGTAATAATTGAAGTATTTTGAGTGACGTAATTAGTGTAATTAAATTCCTCGTTATTAAAAAATAAACCCTTGAAGACATCTACGGCGGAGATCTCGGATAAAAATCCGATCCCCTAGCTCATAACAATATATTGTTTTTTTTTTAAAGTAGATACGCTTCTGGTCATTACCAGCAGCACTCAGGTACTAATGATACACCATTGTGACAAGAAAAAAATAATCGTAATGGTACTTTAAGTAATTAAATTTAATAGCTAATACTATTAAATGTTATGTCCTTATCGCAGCAAACAATTCTTTAACTGATTAAGGCATATAGTAAGTTTAAGAAAAACGTAAATCTAAAAGCAAATTGTTTTCGGTCACAACTCAAAGGAATACTCAATGTTTAAGTGGCGCAAATTCGGAATTTTTAAGATATTATGAAAGCATTTTTCCATTATAGCAGGTCGTGTTTGTCACTGCAAAGTAAATTAGGATAAAAATAAGATCCTTTGTTAAATGGAGATGGATTAGAAGCTATTACTTTACTCAAAGATTTATGAGGTTGTAAATGAGACGTCAAAAAATGCCTTGCTGGTTTTTTAATGTTTTCAATTCCTGTTATGACTATTGGTTTTTCGTGCTTAAAAGGATTTTTGTTATCTGAGAAGTTTTGAATTTAGAATGTTATTGTGTGATTTTGAAGAATGAGTGAAATGAATCAAAGACAATTTTCATTATTTACAAACTTTATACAAAAGTTAGTGTTCTGTGTTCTGTGCCACTCGACTCAAAAACAATAACAAAATCCACGCCTTTCTGGAGCATAGTTTTCGATCTCTTGTGTATTGTGATACAAACAGGTAATTTTTTAATAAACATTTTCCCATAATCATGCTTTAGTTACTTATAATTTTCTACGAAATACTTAGTATATTTACGACCCAACCTGTTTCAATATCTCACCGACCAGCTTTAACTTCATTACATTTCCCCGTTTTACGTCAATTTTCCTAACAGCGCCCTCGAGGGCTGAACCCTCTGCCCTACAAGATGTATTTTGCATACGGGTTAATCAAGGCCCCGTTTGTTTATAGCGAACCATGTGATAGATTTTCTATGTTTATGTTTTATGGCTACAAATGATGTACAATTAAACTGAATGCGTAAACTAAATGAAAAAATTACATTATAATAATCTAAGGTCGCAAAGTATTATTTAATTCAATTGGATATAAAAACAGAATCTATAACAAAAAACAACAACTAACTTTAAAATATAATAACCAATATATATTATTAGCAGTGTTGGCTTCAGCATGCGACTCCCATACCTGAGGTCATAGGTTTGATCCCCGGCTGTACACCAATGGACTTTCTTTCTATGTGCGCATTTAACATTTACTCGAACGGTGAAGGAAACCGACATGTCTTAGACGCAAAAAGTCGACGGCGTGTGTCAGGCACTAGAGGTTGATCACCTACTTGCCAATTAGATTTAAAAATCAAGATACTTGCAGCGTTCCCCCTTTGAATAGCTAGCTAAATCTTTGTCCGAGGTAGCTCCATAAAAAATATTGTTATATATTATATTATTATTTTCTGTTTTTTTTTAACATAAATAAATTGTATTATTATTGCAGTACAGTGCGTATTTTTAATACTTAATTAATAATAATATATATCAAAGTATATACCTATAATATCTTCTAAACAATTATTATCTCGCTGGGAATCGAAGTGAACACACGAAAATAGTTTCGCCGTAAGATGAATTGCTATTTGCCGTTATTCGCCCTTCAACATTGGGAATGGAATTTCCATTTAATTGATTCCCTGGAAAAGGCGCAAAGTAAATAAGAAAAGAGGTCGCGAAAATTACAGATCAAAATACCTACCCTTCATTTAGAAGAGTCAATATAAAAAAACGAAAACTCTCGAGGAATTCGTTCAGTATTACCAGAAAATATATTAAGAAATATATTTTCTGTTTATAGGTTTATAGGTTATAGTTTTAATTTAAAATGTAATTTAATACGTTTTTTTATAAACTAAAATCATACTACGATTAAAACAAGAGATTTTTGTTTTACGCACTAACACACATTTTAGATTGATGGTCTTCGAATGCATCTTATCAATATAGACTTTTGAAAAACACCTATGTGTTTAACAAACAAAACTATATCAGTCTCATTTAACTAGCTATCTTTTCTATCAAATTGTATTTACGTAATGACGGAAAGAGACCGAACAGAATTTTAAAATTATACTCTATATAAGAGTATATGAATTAAGTTTATACCATATCTGTTCCATACCATATCTGTCTGAAGTTAGTGATCCCTCCCACCGCCAGTTGTGTGATCTGCTCAAAAGCAAAAAGTTTTATAGTGCATTATATAAATACGTTAAAAATACCGTAGGGAAGATTTAAGAAAGCAAGTGGAACGTTAGAATAAGAATAACATGTGAAATTAAATGAAGAAAAATAAGTGAAATTTAGTGACCGAAAATAAGACTTGCCTTAAAGGTCTCGTTACGAGGCCATAAAATTAAAAAAAAAACCATATCTGTCTAATTAAAAACGCTAACAAATATCTATGCTGAGGCTGATAATATAATATAATGTATGTATTTCCCTTAACTCATACAGGGAAAACGTAACTGTATATATCTTGTAAATAATGTAAGCTACACGCGGCCAGATTAAGCATTACATAATTTAATATTCTGGAGCCATTTCTGTTTTAACATTAAATAATTGAATCACAGTAACTTTCGCCGGGGGCAAATACAAACAGTGAAACACTTTGATGTTTGCACCTTACCTTAAAATTATGGTGTGAATAATTCAATTCGTCCTTGACAAAGGGTTACAACAGCCCTAATGTACGTAGTAGGTAATCATGGCATCGAAATTAACTTTACCGTTTTTAAACGACAGTTCAAAAACAAAAATAATTTAGAAAAAAATTACTGAATTCAAATTTAGTTCCCGAGAATGTACTGAACAAACATATAATTACATATAACGCATGCTCGGACTATCTATAGAATATCTAATACCCAACAATAGCAATTAAACTTTTTATTTTTATTTTGAAGTCACTTAAAGACATAATATAAACAAATCTATACGATTATTAATTGATAATTTTAAGGCAGTAAGTGTATATTTCTTTTTTATTAGTTTTCTGTGACATGTCATCGAATTTTGTATGAACATAAATCTTACAATGCTATTAAGATAGATCTAAAAATGTGTGTACAGCGGGAGTTTACCTACACGACCTGAGATTTGCGAATGAATCTAAACCATTTTGGTCTAGCGTGTGCATGTCGGACAATGCTAGAGTAATCGTAGTAAAATTATTATAAAGTCCTTACAAAATAAATTATAAAGATGAATAAATCAGTAAAAATACGAGTGTCACGAAATGACAAATGATATAAAACAAAAGTTATACGCGAAGTTTATCAATAAGCAGCTGATAGGTCAGATTTATCATAATAACCTTTGAGAGGTCAATGACCCCGATTTTAATTGTGGAACCCTATAAACTGTTTGCAAAAATATTGATATTCCAAATGATTCTTTATAATGACTATATATTACTATATGAGGAGGTTATTAATGTTCGTATAAGATGAATATAACTCGGAATATAGTGCGAAAATTTCACGGAAAACGATTTAAACGCTTTTATCGTTATTATAAAATATGGCACGTTATAAGTTCAAACGGGCTTTTGTATACTCAAAATGTTATAGCATTTTAAAATGAACATACGAGTTCGCTTTAAACGTAATAAAAACTCGTTGAATAACATATATAAAACCAGTACTTATATGAAAACCTATTTGAAGTAAACAAAATATAAGGAAGCCTATAAGGAAGCCTATTGCTCAAAATGGGCGATGTAAACCTAATAATTTATGTACAAAACTGACCAGTACCAGTTGTTTCGGGTTTTGAGAGCATAAATAACAATATGCGTAAAGTAAGGTTAGGTTTTATTCACGAGATACTCCATATGGAGGGACTTATAGGGATTTACTGACGTTTTGGCCGAAGGGTGGCAAGTAGGGGAGGACTAGACCATTTGTATTTATAGTGCGGTAACCATTCGGTTTTATTCAAATCCCGCATGAGCAGTGATTTTTTATCTTTTCTTTATGGATGAGTTAACTGTGGGATGTTCTTAGCGGGTTTATCTGGATGATGAGGTTCAGTGACGAGTAAATATGACATTGGATGAGCGTTAGCTGTAAAATACTACAATTGCAAAGTTTAATATATCTGATGCGCGTGGACACGTGTAAAATGCTGGCAAGGTTTTTATTTTTATATGTGTTAAATATACATAAAAACACACATTTCACATCAATCTCCACTCACTATTGATAGACAGTCAGTTTGTAGCTACCGTTGAGATATAAGGAACTTGTTGAAAGGGTAATATAGATTTAAAAATAGTTTTAATTCATCACCAAGTTATATTGGAATTAAAAATAATATTAAATACGTTTCAATGAAATTGATAGTTGTCCTTTCAATATCTATGACGTTATGGATAGCCAAGGATATTTTGCATATAAATCACAGTCAATAAAATTATAAATATTTATAAACCCGTGAAATTTCACACCCGAAAATTGCGTTTATTCAAACATATTCACCTAAAAGGCCAAATACGTAAAAATCGCATATTCAAAATACATTTACCTTATCACTAAAAAGCCTTAGTAAAACCTATATTGACAGCAATAAGCGCCGACAGTCGCTATTGTGCCGCTTTCAAAGGGAAAATAGTGGATCGCTTTCCAGCCCTCCAGGTTAGATATACGTTATTTACATGCCAGTGGAAAAAGTCGCTTCATTTATCGAGAAATATTTATTCTGCTTGTTAGTTCAAAGACTATAGATCAAAGACCGCGAGGAGGAAAATAAATTCGCCGATAGAAGGTTTATTTGCGTTCCTAATGGTTTGTTATTTCAATGCGCCGTATACGACATTATTTTGTGAAAATATGTACGGGTTTCATGATATGAAACAGCAATTTTACAGTAATTGACATGTTTTCATCGATTTCATAGCGTATCTGTAACAAAACAGTTTATAGTAAGTTTAAATAATCATATATATTGGACGTAACAAATAAACTCAGTTTCGCATTTCACGTAAATTAAACTTGAAT
>CAJOBZ010000044.1:0-27500 GCA_905332375.1 Pieris macdunnoughi
ATTTGTTAAACCAATGGGAAATATACCCCCACTAGTAGATAAGTAATAAATGTAACATGATAAAACACTGTAAAGTAGATGAAAGTTTAATAAAGAATGGAAGGTAATGTAGTATAAGTGTTAATGGAAAAGTTGTATCTAAACAATAAAGACACTAATAACGTTGTCTTATTAAAAGGATGTAATGTTTTATTAACAGTATGTCAAATACGTGAAACTATTGTAAATAGAATACTAAGACAAAATAAAGTGATAATGTTGCACTAGAATGAACAAAATAAAATTGTACACGTAAATATTGGAACTGTTATATTAAATTAAAACTATAGTATTAAGTAAATTAGAACTAAGAATATAAATTGTAAAACATATAATAAGATTGTACACTAAGACCCTTAAAAAATTTGTTAAACCAATGGGAAATATACCCCACTAGTAGATAAGTAATAAATGTAACATGATAAAACACTGTAAAGTAGATGAAAGTTTAATAAAGAATGGAAGGTAATGTAGTATTAAGTGTTAATGGAAAAGTTGTATCCAAACAATAAAGACACTAATAACGTTGTCTTATTAAAAGGATGTAATGTTTTATTAACAGTATATTAAATACGCCGAAACTATTGTAAATAGAATACTAAGACAAAATAAGAGTGATAATGTTGCACTAGAATGAACAAAATAAAATTGTACACGTAAATATTGGAACTGTTATATTAAACTAAAACTATAGTATTAAGTAAATTAGAACTAAGAATATAAATTGTAAAACATATTATAAGATTGTACACAAAAAGACCCTTAAAAATTTGTTAAACCAATGGAAATATAGCCCCACTAGTAGATGAGTAATAAATGTAACATGGTAAAACACTGTAAAGTGGATGAAAGTTTAATAAAGAATGGAAGGTAATGTAGTATTAAGTGTAAATGGAAAAAGTTGTATCTAAACAATAAAGACACTAACAACGTTGTTTTATTAAGAGGATGTATGGAAGAGCCTGGCCTGGCCTGGCCTGGCCTGGCCTGGCCTGGCCTGGCCTGGCCTGGCCTGGCCTGGCCTGGCCTGGCCTGGCCTGGCCTGGCCTGGCCTGGCCTGGCCTGGCCTGGCCTGGCCTGGCCTGGCCTGGCCTGGCCTGGCCTGGCCTGGCCTGGCCTGGCCTGGCCTGGCCTGGCCTGGCCTGGCCTGGCCTGGCCTGGCCTGGCCTGGCCTGGCCTGGCCTGGCCTGGCCTGGCCTGGCCTGGCCTGGCCTGGCCTGGCCTGGCCTGGCCTGGCCTGGCCTGGCCTGGCCTGGCCTGGCCTGGCCTGGCCTGGCCTGGCCTGGCCTGGCCTGGCCTGGCCTGGCCTGGCCTGGCCTGGCCTGGCCTGGCCTGGCCTGGCCTGGCCTGGCCTGGCCTGGCCTGGCCTGGCCTGGCCTGGCCTGGCCTGGCCTGGCCTGGCCTGGCCTGGCCTGGCCTGGCCTGGCCTGGCCTGGCCTGGCCTGGCCTGGCCTGGCCTGGCCTGGCCTGGCCTGGCCTGGCCTGGCCTGGCCTGGCCTGGCGCCTGGCCTGGCCTGGCCTGGCCTGGCCTGGCCTGGCCTGGCCTGGCCTGGCCTGGCCTGGCCTGGCCTGGCCTGGCCTGGCCTGGCCTGGCCTGGCCTGGCCTGGCCTGGCCTGGCCTGGCCTGGCCTGGCCTGGCCTGGCCTGGCCTGGCCTGGCCTGGCCTGGCCTGGCCTGGCCTGGCCTGGCCTGGCCTGGCCTGGCCTGGCCTGGCCTGGCCTGGCCTGGCCTGGCCTGGCCTGGCCTGGCCTGGCCTGGCCTGGCCTGGCCTGGCCTGGCCTGGCCTGGCCTGGCCTGGCCTGGCCTGGCCTGGCCTGGCCTGGCCTGGCCTGGCCTGGCCTGGCCTGGCCTGGCCTGGCCTGGCCTGGCCTGGCCTGGCCTGGCCTGGCCTGGCCTGGCCTGGCCTGGCCTGGCCTGGCCTGGCCTGGCCTGGCCTGGCCTGGCCTGGCCTGGCCTGGCCTGGCCTGGCCTGGCCTGGCCTGGCCTGGCCTGGCCTGGCCTGGCCTGGCCTGGCCTGGCCTGGCCTGGCCTGGCCTGGCTGGCCTGGCCTGGCCTGGCCTGGCCTGGCCTGGCCTGGCCTGGCCTGGCCTGGCCTGGCCTGGCCTGGCCTGGCCTGGCCTGGCCTGGCCTGGCCTGGCCTGGCCTGGCCTGGCCTGGCCTGGCCTGGCCTGGCCTGGCCTGGCCTGGCCTGGCCTGGCCTGGCCTGGCCTGGCCTGGCCTGGCCTGGCCTGGCCTGGCCTGGCCTGGCCTGGCCTGGCCTGGCCTGGCCTGGCCTGGCCTGGCCTGGCCTGGCCTGGCCTGGCCTGGCCTGGCCTGGCCTGGCCTGGCCTGGCCTGGCCTGGCCTGGCCTGGCCTGGCCTGGCCTGGCCTGGCCTGGCCTGGCCTGGCCTGGCCTGGCCTGGCCTGGCCTGGCCTGGCCTGGCCTGGCCTGGCCTGGCCTGGCCTGGCCTGGCCTGGCCTGGCCTGGCCTGGCCTGGCCTGGCCTGGCCTGGCCTGGCCTGGCCTGGCCTGGCCTGGCCTGGCCTGGCCTGGCCTGGCCTGGCCTGGCCTGGCCTGGCCTGGCCTGGCCTGGCCTGGCCTGGCCTGGCCTGGCCTGGCCTGGCCTGGCCTGGCCTGGCCTGGCCTGGCCTGGCCTGGCCTGGCCTGGCCTGGCCTGGCCTGGCCTGGCCTGGCCTGGCCTGGCCTGGCCTGGCCTGGCCTGGCCTGGCCTGGCCTGGCCTGGCCTGGCCTGGCCTGGCCTGGCCTGGCCTGGCCTGGCCTGGCCTGGCCTGGCCTGGCCTGGGCCTGGCCTGGCCTGGCCTGGCCTGGCCTGGCCTGGCCTGGCCTGGCCTGGCCTGGCCTGGCCTGGCCTGGCCTGGCCTGGCCTGGCCTGGCCTGGCCTGGCCTGGCCTGGCCTGGCCTGGCCTGGCCTGGCCTGGCCTGGCCTGGCCTGGCCTGGCCTGGCCTGGCCTGGCCTGGCCTGGCCTGGCCTGGCCTGGCCTGGCCTGGCCTGGCCTGGCCTGGCCTGGCCTGGCCTGGCCTGGCCTGGCCTGGCCTGGCCTGGCCTGGCCTGGCCTGGCCTGGCCTGGCCTGGCCTGGCCTGGCCTGGCCTGGCCTGGCCTGGCCTGGCCTGGCCTGGCCTGGCCTGGCCTGGCCTGGCCTGGCCTGGCCTGGCCTGGCCTGGCCTGGCCTGGCCTGGCCTGGCCTGGCCTGGCCTGGCCTGGCCTGGCCTGGCCTGGCCTGGCCTGGCCTGGCCTGGCCTGGCCTGGCCTGGCCTGGCCTGGCCTGGCCTGGCCTGGCCTGGCCTGGCCTGGCCTGGCCTGGCCTGGCCTGGCCTGGCCTGGCCTGGCCTGGCCTGGCCTGGCCTGGCCTGGCCTGGCCTGGCCTGGCCTGGCCTGGCCTGGCCTGGCCTGGCCTGGCCTGGCCTGGCCTGGCCTGGCCTGGCCTGGCCTGGCCTGGCCTGGCCTGGCCTGGCCTGGCCTGGCCTGGCCTGGCCTGGCCTGGCCTGGCCTGGCCTGGCCTGGCCTGGCCTGGCCTGGCCTGGCCTGGCCTGGCCTGGCCTGGCCTGGCCTGGCCTGGCCTGGCCTGGCCTGGCCTGGCCTGGCCTGGCCTGGCCTGGCCCTGGCCTGGCCTGGCCTGGCCTGGCCTGGCCTGGCCTGGCCTGGCCTGGCCTGGCCTGGCCTGGCCTGGCCTGGCCTGGCCTGGCCTGGCCTGGCCTGGCCTGGCCTGGCCTGGCCTGGCCTGGCCTGGCCTGGCCTGGCCTGGCCTGGCCTGGCCTGGCCTGGCCTGGCCTGGCCTGGCCTGGCCTGGCCTGGCCTGGCCTGGCCTGGCCTGGCCTGGCCTGGCCTGGCCTGGCCTGGCCTGGCCTGGCCTGGCCTGGCCTGGCCTGGCCTGGCCTGGCCTGGCCTGGCCTGGCCTGGCCTGGCCTGGCCTGGCCTGGCCTGGCCTGGCCTGGCCTGGCCTGGCCTGGCCTGGCCTGGCCTGGCCTGGCCTGGCCTGGCCTGGCCTGGCCTGGCCTGGCCTGGCCTGGCCTGGCCTGGCCTGGCCTGGCCTGGCCTGGCCTGGCCTGGCCTGGCCTGGCCTGGCCTGGCCTGGCCTGGCCTGGCCTGGCCTGGCCTGGCCTGGCCTGGCCTGGCCTGGCCTGGCCTGGCCTGGCCTGGCCTGGCCTGGCCTGGCCTGGCCTGGCCTGGCCTGGCCTGGCCTGGCCTGGCCTGGCCTGGCCTGGCCTGGCCTGGCCTGGCCTGGCCTGGCCTGGCCTGGCCTGGCCTGGCCTGGCCTGGCCTGGCCTGGCCTGGCCTGGCCTGGCCTGGCCTGGCCTGGCCTGGCCTGGCCTGGCCTGGCCTGGCCTGGCCTGGCCTGGCCTGGCCTGGCCTGGCCTGGCCTGGCCTGGCCTGGCCTGGCCTGGCCTGGCCTGGCCTGGCCTGGCCTGGCCTGGCCTGGCCTGGCCTGGCCTGGCCTGGCCTGGCCTGGCCTGGCCTGGCCTGGCCTGGCCTGGCCTGGCCTGGCCTGGCCTGGCCTGGCCTGGCCTGGCCTGGCCTGGCCTGGCCTGGCCTGGCCTGGCCTGGCCTGGCCTGGCCTGGCCTGGCCTGGCCTGGCCTGGCCTGGCCTGGCCTGGCCTGGCCTGGCCCTGGCCTGGCCTGGCCTGGCCTGGCCTGGCCTGGCCTGGCCTGGCCTGGCCTGGCCTGGCCTGGCCTGGCCTGGCCTGGCCTGGCCTGGCCTGGCCTGGCCTGGCCTGGCCTGGCCTGGCCTGGCCTGGCCTGGCCTGGCCTGGCCTGGCCTGGCCTGGCCTGGCCTGGCCTGGCCTGGCCTGGCCTGGCCTGGCCTGGCCTGGCCTGGCCTGGCCTGGCCTGGCCTGGCCTGGCCTGGCCTGGCCTGGCCTGGCCTGGCCTGGCCTGGCCTGGCCTGGCCTGGCCTGGCCTGGCCTGGCCTGGCCTGGCCTGGCCTGGCCTGGCCTGGCCTGGCCTGGCCTGGCCTGGCCTGGCCTGGCCTGGCCTGGCCTGGCCTGGCCTGGCCTGGCCTGGCCTGGCCTGGCCTGGCCTGGCCTGGCCTGGCCTGGCCTGGCCTGGCCTGGCCTGGCCTGGCCTGGCCTGGCCTGGCCTGGCCTGGCCTGGCCTGGCCTGGCCTGGCCTGGCCTGGCCTGGCCTGGCCTGGCCTGGCCTGGCCTGGCCTGGCCTGGCCTGGCCTGGCCTGGCCTGGCCTGGCCTGGCCTGGCCTGGCCTGGCCTGGCCTGGCCTGGCCTGGCCTGGCCTGGCCTGGCCTGGCCTGGCCTGGCCTGGCCTGGCCTGGCCTGGCCTGGCCTGGCCTGGCCTGGCCTGGCCTGGCCTGGCCTGGCCTGGCCTGGCCTGGCCTGGCCTGGCCTGGCCTGGCCTGGCCTGGCCTGGCCTGGCCTGGCCTGGCCTGGCCTGGCCTGGCCTGGCTGGCCTGGCCTGGCCTGGCCTGGCCTGGCCTGGCCTGGCCTGGCCTGGCCTGGCCTGGCCTGGCCTGGCCTGGCCTGGCCTGGCCTGGCCTGGCCTGGCCTGGCCTGGCCTGGCCTGGCCTGGCCTGGCCTGGCCTGGCCTGGCCTGGCCTGGCCTGGCCTGGCCTGGCCTGGCCTGGCCTGGCCTGGCCTGGCCTGGCCTGGCCTGGCCTGGCCTGGCCTGGCCTGGCCTGGCCTGGCCTGGCCTGGCCTGGCCTGGCCTGGCCTGGCCTGGCCTGGCCTGGCCTGGCCTGGCCTGGCCTGGCCTGGCCTGGCCTGGCCTGGCCTGGCCTGGCCTGGCCTGGCCTGGCCTGGCCTGGCCTGGCCTGGCCTGGCCTGGCCTGGCCTGGCCTGGCCTGGCCTGGCCTGGCCTGGCCTGGCCTGGCCTGGCCTGGCCTGGCCTGGCCTGGCCTGGCCTGGCCTGGCCTGGCCTGGCCTGGCCTGGCCTGGCCTGGCCTGGCCTGGCCTGGCCTGGCCTGGCCTGGCCTGGCCTGGCCTGGCCTGGCCTGGCCTGGCCTGGCCTGGCCTGGCCTGGCCTGGCCTGGCCTGGCCTGGCTGGCCTGGCCTGGCCTGGCCTGGCCTGGCCTGGCCTGGCCTGGCCTGGCCTGGCCTGGCCTGGCCTGGCCTGGCCTGGCCTGGCCTGGCCTGGCCTGGCCTGGCCTGGCCTGGCCTGGCCTGGCCTGGCCTGGCCTGGCCTGGCCTGGCCTGGCCTGGCCTGGCCCTGGCCTGGCCTGGCCTGGCCTGGCCTGGCCTGGCCTGGCCTGGCCTGGCCTGGCCTGGCCTGGCCTGGCCTGGCCTGGCCTGGCCTGGCCTGGCCTGGCCTGGCCTGGCCTGGCCTGGCCTGGCCTGGCCTGGCCTGGCCTGGCCTGGCCTGGCCTGGCCTGGCCTGGCCTGGCCTGGCCTGGCCTGGCCTGGCCTGGCCTGGCCTGGCCTGGCCTGGCCTGGCCTGGCCTGGCCTGGCCTGGCCTGGCCTGGCCTGGCCTGGCCTGGCCTGGCCTGGCCTGGCCTGGCCTGGCCTGGCCTGGCCTGGCCTGGCCTGGCCTGGCCTGGCCTGGCCTGGCCTGGCCTGGCCTGGCCTGGCCTGGCCTGGCCTGGCCTGGCCTGGCCTGGCCTGGCCTGGCCTGGCCTGGCCTGGCCTGGCTGGCCTGGCCTGGCCTGGCCTGGCCTGGCCTGGCCTGGCCTGGCCTGGCCTGGCCTGGCCTGGCCTGGCCTGGCCTGGCCTGGCCTGGCCTGGCCTGGCCTGGCCTGGCCTGGCCTGGCCTGGCCTGGCCTGGCCTGGCCTGGCCTGGCCTGGCCTGGCCTGGCCTGGCCTGGCCTGGCCTGGCCTGGCCTGGCCTGGCCTGGCCTGGCCTGGCCTGGCCTGGCCTGGCCTGGCCTGGCCTGGCCTGGCCTGGCCTGGCCTGGCCTGGCCTGGCCTGGCCTGGCCTGGCCTGGCCTGGCCTGGCCTGGCCTGGCCTGGCCTGGCCTGGCCTGGCCTGGCCTGGCCTGGCCTGGCCTGGCCTGGCCTGGCCTGGCCTGGCCTGGCCTGGCCTGGCCTGGCCTGGCCTGGCCTGGCCTGGCCTGGCCTGGCCTGGCCTGGCCTGGCCTGGCCTGGCCTGGCCTGGCCTGGCCTGGCCTGGCCTGGGCCTGGCCTGGCCTGGCCTGGCCTGGCCTGGCCTGGCCTGGCCTGGCCTGGCCTGGCCTGGCCTGGCCTGGCCTGGCCTGGCCTGGCCTGGCCTGGCCTGGCCTGGCCTGGCCTGGCCTGGCCTGGCCTGGCCTGGCCTGGCCTGGCCTGGCCTGGCCTGGCCTGGCCTGGCCTGGCCTGGCCTGGCCCTGGCCTGGCCTGGCCTGGCCTGGCCTGGCCTGGCCTGGCCTGGCCTGGCCTGGCCTGGCCTGGCCTGGCCTGGCCTGGCCTGGCCTGGCCTGGCCTGGCCTGGCCTGGCCTGGCCTGGCCTGGCCTGGCCTGGCCTGGCCTGGCCTGGCCTGGCCTGGCCTGGCCTGGCCTGGCCTGGCCTGGCCTGGCCTGGCCTGGCCTGGCCTGGCCTGGCCTGGCCTGGCCTGGCCTGGCCTGGCCTGGCCTGGCCTGGCCTGGCCTGGCCTGGCCTGGCCTGGCCTGGGCCTGGCCTGGCCTGGCCTGGCCTGGCCTGGCCTGGCCTGGCCTGGCCTGGCCTGGCCTGGCCTGGCCTGGCCTGGCCTGGCCTGGCCTGGCCTGGCCTGGCCTGGCCTGGCCTGGCCTGGCCTGGCCTGGCCTGGCCTGGCCTGGCCTGGCCTGGCCTGGCCTGGCCTGGCCTGGCCTGGCCTGGCCTGGCCTGGCCTGGCCTGGCCTGGCCTGGCCTGGCCTGGGCCTGGCCTGGCCTGGCCTGGCCTGGCCTGGCCTGGCCTGGCCTGGCCTGGCCTGGCCTGGCCTGGCCTGGCCTGGCCTGGCCTGGCCTGGCCTGGCCTGGCCTGGCCTGGCCTGGCCTGGCCTGGCCTGGCCTGGCCTGGCCTGGCCTGGCCTGGCCTGGCCTGGCCTGGCCTGGCCTGGCCTGGCCTGGCCTGGCCTGGCCTGGCCTGGCCTGGCCTGGCCTGGCCTGGCCTGGCCTGGCCTGGCCTGGCCTGGCCTGGCCTGGCCTGGCCTGGCCTGGCCTGGCCTGGCCTGGCCTGGCCTGGCCTGGCCTGGCCTGGCCTGGCCTGGCCTGGCCTGGCCTGGCCTGGCCTGGCCTGGCCTGGCCTGGCCTGGCCTGGCCTGGCCTGGCCTGGCCTGGCCTGGCCTGGCCTGGCCTGGCCTGGCTGGCCTGGCCTGGCCTGGCCTGGCCTGGCCTGGCCTGGCCTGGCCTGGCCTGGCCTGGCCTGGCCTGGCCTGGCCTGGCCTGGCCTGGCCTGGCCTGGCCTGGCCTGGCCTGGCCTGGCCTGGCCTGGCCTGGCCTGGCCTGGCCTGGCCTGGCCTGGCCTGGCCTGGCCTGGCCTGGCCTGGCCTGGCCTGGCCTGGCCTGGCCTGGCCTGGCCTGGCCTGGCCTGGCCTGGCCTGGCCTGGCCTGGCCTGGCCTGGCCTGGCCTGGCCTGGCCTGGCCTGGCCTGGCCTGGCCTGGCCTGGCCTGGCCTGGCCTGGCCTGGCCTGGCCTGGCCTGGCCTGGCCTGGCCTGGCCTGGCCTGGCCTGGCCTGGCCTGGCCTGGCCTGGCCTGGCCTGGCCTGGCCTGGCCTGGCCTGGCCTGGCCTGGCCTGGCCTGGCCTGGCCTGGCCTGGCCTGGCCTGGCCTGGCCTGGCCTGGCCTGGCCTGGCCTGGCCTGGCCTGGCCTGGCCTGGCCTGGCCTGGCCTGGCCTGGCCTGGCCTGGCCTGGCCTGGCCTGGCCTGGCCTGGCCTGGCCTGGCCTGGCCTGGCCTGGCCTGGCCTGGCCTGGCCTGGCCTGGCCTGGCCTGGCCTGGCCTGGCCTGGCCTGGCCTGGCCTGGCCTGGCCTGGCCTGGCCTGGCCTGGCCTGGCCTGGCCTGGCCTGGCCTGGCCTGGCCTGGCCTGGCCTGGCCTGGCCTGGCCTGGCCTGGCCTGGCCTGGCCTGGCCTGGCCTGGCCTGGCCTGGCCTGGCCTGGCCTGGCCTGGCCTGGCCTGGCCTGGCCTGGCCTGGCCTGGCCTGGCCTGGCCTGGCCTGGCCTGGCCTGGCCTGGCCTGGCCTGGCCTGGCCTGGCCTGGCCTGGCCTGGCCTGGCCTGGCCTGGCCTGGCCTGGCCTGGCCTGGCCTGGCCTGGCCTGGCCTGGCCTGGCCTGGCCTGGCCTGGCCTGGCCTGGCCTGGCCTGGCCTGGCCTGGCCTGGCCTGGCCTGGCCTGGCCTGGCCTGGCCTGGCCTGGCCTGGCCTGGCCTGGCCTGGCCTGGCCTGGCCTGGCCTGGCCTGGCCTGGCCTGGCCTGGCCTGGCCTGGCCTGGCCTGGCCTGGCCTGGCCTGGCCTGGCCTGGCCTGGCCTGGCCTGGCCTGGCCTGGCCTGGCCTGGCCTGGCCTGGCCTGGCCTGGCCTGGCCTGGCCTGGCCTGGCCTGGCCTGGCCTGGCCTGGCCTGGCCTGGCCTGGCCTGGCCTGGCCTGGCCTGGCCTGGCCTGGCCTGGCCTGGCCTGGCCTGGCCTGGCCTGGCCTGGCCTGGCCTGGCCTGGCCTGGCCTGGCCTGGCCTGGCCTGGCCTGGCCTGGCCTGGCCTGGCCTGGCCTGGCCTGGCCTGGCCTGGCCTGGCCTGGCTGGCCTGGCCTGGCCTGGCCTGGCCTGGCCTGGCCTGGCCTGGCCTGGCTGGCCTGGCCTGGCCTGGCCTGGCCTGGCCTGGCCTGGCCTGGCCTGGCCTGGCCTGGCCTGGCCTGGCCTGGCCTGGCCTGGCCTGGCCTGGCCTGGCCTGGCCTGGCCTGGCCTGGCCTGGCCTGGCCTGGCCTGGCCTGGCCTGGCCTGGCCTGGCCTGGCCTGGCCTGGCCTGGCCTGGCCTGGCCTGGCCTGGCCTGGCCTGGCCTGGCCTGGCCTGGCCTGGCCTGGCCTGGCCTGGCCTGGCCTGGCCTGGCCTGGCCTGGCCTGGCCTGGCCTGGCCTGGCCTGGCCTGGCCTGGCCTGGCCTGGCCTGGCCTGGCCTGGCCTGGCCTGGCCTGGCCTGGCCTGGCCTGGCCTGGCCTGGCCTGGCCTGGCCTGGCCTGGCCTGGCCTGGCCTGGCCTGGCCTGGCCTGGCCTGGCCTGGCCTGGCCTGGCCTGGCCTGGCCTGGCCTGGCCTGGCCTGGCCTGGCCTGGCCTGGCCTGGCCTGGCCTGGCCTGGCCTGGCCTGGCCTGGCCTGGCCTGGCCTGGCCTGGCCTGGCCTGGCCTGGCCTGGCCTGGCCTGGCCTGGCCTGGCCTGGCCTGGCCTGGCCTGGCCTGGCCTGGCCTGGCCTGGCCTGGCCCTGGCCTGGCCTGGCCTGGCCTGGCCTGGCCTGGCCTGGCCTGGCCTGGCCTGGCCTGGCCTGGCCTGGCCTGGCCTGGCCTGGCCTGGCCTGGCCTGGCCTGGCCTGGCCTGGCCTGGCCTGGCCTGGCCTGGCCTGGCCTGGCCTGGCCTGGCCTGGCCTGGCCTGGCCTGGCCTGGCCTGGCCTGGCCTGGCCTGGCCTGGCCTGGCCTGGCCTGGCCTGGCCTGGCCTGGCCTGGCCTGGCCTGGCCTGGCCTGGCCTGGCCTGGCCTGGCCTGGCCTGGCCTGGCCTGGCCTGGCCTGGCCTGGCCTGGCCTGGCCTGGCCTGGCCTGGCCTGGCCTGGCCTGGCCTGGCCTGGCCTGGCCTGGCCTGGCCTGGCCTGGCCTGGCCTGGCCTGGCCTGGCCTGGCCTGGCCTGGCCTGGCCTGGCCTGGCCTGGCCTGGCCTGGCCTGGCCTGGCCTGGCCTGGCCTGGCCTGGCCTGGCCTGGCCTGGCCTGGCCTGGCCTGGCCTGGCCCTGGCCTGGCCTGGCCTGGCCTGGCCTGGCCTGGCCTGGCCTGGCCTGGCCTGGCCTGGCCTGGCCTGGCCTGGCCTGGCCTGGCCTGGCCTGGCCTGGCCTGGCCTGGCCTGGCCTGGCCTGGCCTGGCCTGGCCTGGCCTGGCCTGGCCTGGCCTGGCCTGGCCTGGCCTGGCCTGGCCTGGCCTGGCCTGGCCTGGCCTGGCCTGGCCTGGCCTGGCCTGGCCTGGCCTGGCCTGGCCTGGCCTGGCCTGGCCTGGCCTGGCCTGGCCTGGCCTGGCCTGGCCTGGCCTGGCCTGGCCTGGCCTGGCCTGGCCTGGCCTGGCCTGGCCTGGCCTGGCCTGGCCTGGCCTGGCCTGGCCTGGCCTGGCCTGGCCTGGCCTGGCCTGGCCTGGCCTGGCCTGGCCTGGCCTGGCCTGGCCTGGCCTGGCCTGGCCTGGCCTGGCCTGGCCTGGCCTGGCCTGGCCTGGCCTGGCCTGGCCTGGCCTGGCCTGGCCTGGCCTGGCCTGGCCTGGCCTGGCCTGGCCTGGCCTGGCCTGGCCTGGCCTGGCCTGGCCTGGCCTGGCCTGGCCTGGCCTGGCTGGCTGGCCTGGCCTGGCCTGGCCTGGCCTGGCCTGGCCTGGCCTGGCCTGGCCTGGCCTGGCCTGGCCTGGCCTGGCCTGGCCTGGCCTGGCCTGGCCTGGCCTGGCCTGGCCTGGCCTGGCCTGGCCTGGCCTGGCCTGGCCTGGCCTGGCCTGGCCTGGCCTGGCCTGGCCTGGCCTGGCCTGGCCTGGCCTGGCCTGGCCTGGCCTGGCCTGGCCTGGCCTGGCCTGGCCTGGCCTGGCCTGGCCTGGCCTGGCCTGGCCTGGCCTGGCCTGGCCTGGCCTGGCCTGGCCTGGCCTGGCCTGGCCTGGCCTGGCCTGGCCTGGCCTGGCCTGGCCTGGCCTGGCCTGGCCTGGCCTGGCCTGGCCTGGCCTGGCCTGGCCTGGCCTGGCCTGGCCTGGCCTGGCCTGGCCTGGCCTGGCCTGGCCTGGCCTGGCCTGGCCTGGCCTGGCCTGGCCTGGCCTGGCCTGGCCTGGCCTGGCCTGGCCTGGCCTGGCCTGGCCTGGCCTGGCCTGGCCTGGCCTGGCCTGGCCTGGCCTGGCCTGGCCTGGCCTGGCCTGGCCTGGCCTGGCCTGGCCTGGCCTGGCCTGGCCTGGCCTGGCCTGGCCTGGCCTGGCCTGGCCTGGCCTGGCCTGGCCTGGCCTGGCCTGGCCTGGCCTGGCCTGGCCTGGCCTGGCCTGGCCTGGCCTGGCCTGGCCTGGCCTGGCCTGGCCTGGCCTGGCCTGGCCTGGCCTGGCCTGGCCTGGCCTGGCCTGGCCTGGCCTGGCCTGGCCTGGCCTGGCCTGGCCTGGCCTGGCCTGGCCTGGCCTGGCCTGGCCTGGCCTGGCCTGGCCTGGCCTGGCCTGGCCTGGCCTGGCCTGGCCTGGCCTGGCCTGGCCTGGCCTGGCCTGGCCTGGCCTGGCCTGGCCTGGCCTGGCCTGGCCTGGCCTGGCCTGGCCTGGCCTGGCCTGGCCTGGCCTGGCCTGGCCTGGCCTGGCCTGGCCTGGCCTGGCCTGGCCTGGCCTGGCCTGGCCTGGCCAGGGCTGGCCTGGCCTGGCCTGGCCTGGCCTGGCCTGGCCTGGCCTGGCCTGGCCTGGCCTGGCCTGGCCTGGCCTGGCCTGGCCTGGCCTGGCCTGGCCTGGCCTGGCCTGGCCTGGCCTGGCCTGGCCTGGCCTGGCCTGGCCTGGCCTGGCCTGGCCTGGCCTGGCCTGGCCTGGCCTGGCCTGGCCTGGCCTGGCCTGGCCTGGCCTGGCCTGGCCTGGCCTGGCCTGGCCTGGCCTGGCCTGGCCTGGCCTGGCCTGGCCTGGCCTGGCCTGGCCTGGCCTGGCCTGGCCTGGCCTGGCCTGGCCTGGCCTGGCCTGGCCTGGCCTGGCCTGGCCTGGCCTGGCCTGGCCTGGCCTGGCCTGGCCTGGCCTGGCCTGGCCTGGCCTGGCCTGGCCTGGCCTGGCCTGGCCTGGCCTGGCCTGGCCTGGCCTGGCCTGGCCTGGCCTGGCCTGGCCTGGCCTGGCCTGGCCTGGCCTGGCCTGGCCTGGCCTGGCCTGGCCTGGCCTGGCCTGGCCTGGCCTGGCCTGGCCTGGCCTGGCCTGGCCTGGCCTGGCCTGGCCTGGCCTGGCCTGGCCTGGCCTGGCCTGGCCTGGCCTGGCCTGGCCTGGCCTGGCCTGGCCTGGCCTGGCCTGGCCTGGCCTGGCCTGGCCTGGCCTGGCCTGGCCTGGCCTGGCCTGGCCTGGCCTGGCCTGGCCTGGCCTGGCCTGGCCTGGCCTGGCCTGGCCTGGCCTGGCCTGGCCTGGCCTGGCCTGGCCTGGCCTGGCCTGGCCTGGCCTGGCCTGGCCTGGCCTGGCCTGGCCTGGCCTGGCCTGGCCTGGCCTGGCCTGGCCTGGCCTGGCCTGGCCTGGCCTGGCCTGGCCTGGCCTGGCCTGGCCTGGCCTGGCCTGGCCTGGCCTGGCCTGGCCTGGCCTGGCCTGGCCTGGCCTGGCCTGGCCTGGCCTGGCCTGGCCTGGCCTGGCCTGGCCTGGCCTGGCCTGGCCTGGCCTGGCCTGGCCTGGCCTGGCCTGGCCTGGCCTGGCCTGGCCTGGCCTGGCCTGGCCTGGCCTGGCCTGGCCTGGCCTGGCCTGGCCTGGCCTGGCCTGGCCTGGCCTGGCCTGGCCTGGCCTGGCCTGGCCTGGCCTGGCCTGGCCTGGCCTGGCCTGGCCTGGCCTGGCTGGCCTGGCCTGGCCTGGCCTGGCCTGGCCTGGCCTGGCCTGGCCTGGCCTGGCCTGGCCTGGCCTGGCCTGGCCTGGCCTGGCCTGGCCTGGCCTGGCCTGGCCTGGCCTGGCCTGGCCTGGCCTGGCCTGGCCTGGCCTGGCCTGGCCTGGCCTGGCCTGGCCTGGCCTGGCCTGGCCTGGCCTGGCCTGGCCTGGCCTGGCTGGCCTGGCCTGGCCTGGCCTGGCCTGGCCTGGCCTGGCCTGGCCTGGCCTGGCCTGGCCTGGCCTGGCCTGGCCTGGCCTGGCCTGGCCTGGCTGGCCTGGCCTGGCCTGGCCTGGCCTGGCCTGGCCTGGCCTGGCCTGGCCTGGCCTGGCCTGGCCTGGCCTGGCCTGGCCTGGCCTGGCCTGGCCTGGCCTGGCCTGGCCTGGCCTGGCCTGGCCTGGCCTGGCCTGGCCTGGCCTGGCCTGGCCTGGCCTGGCCTGGCCTGGCCTGGCCTGGCCTGGCCTGGCCTGGCCTGGCCTGGCCTGGCCTGGCCTGGCCTGGCCTGGCCTGGCCTGGCCTGGCCTGGCCTGGCCTGGCCTGGCCTGGCCTGGCCTGGCCTGGCCTGGCCTGGCCTGGCCTGGCCTGGCCTGGCCTGGCCTGGCCTGGCCTGGCCTGGCCTGGCCTGGCCTGGCCTGGCCTGGCCTGGCCTGGCCTGGCCTGGCCTGGCCTGGCCTGGCCTGGCCTGGCTGGCCTGGCCTGGCCTGGCCTGGCCTGGCCTGGCCTGGCCTGGCCTGGCCTGGCCTGGCCTGGCCTGGCCTGGCCTGGCCTGGCCTGGCCTGGCCTGGCCTGGCCTGGCCTGGCCTGGCCTGGCCTGGCCTGGCCTGGCCTGGCCTGGCCTGGGCCTGGCCTGGCCTGGCCTGGCCTGGCCTGGCCTGGCCTGGCCTGGCCTGGCCTGGCCTGGCCTGGCCTGGCCTGGCCTGGCCTGGCCTGGCCTGGCCTGGCCTGGCCTGGCCTGGCCTGGCCTGGCCTGGCCTGGCCTGGCCTGGCCTGGCCTGGCCTGGCCTGGCCTGGCCTGGCCTGGCCTGGCCTGGCCTGGCCTGGCCTGGCCTGGCCTGGCCTGGCCTGGCCTGGCCTGGCCTGGCCTGGCCTGGCCTGGCCTGGCCTGGCCTGGCCTGGCCTGGCCTGGCCTGGCCTGGCCTGGCCTGGCCTGGCCTGGCCTGGCCTGGCCTGGCCTGGCCTGGCCTGGCCTGGCCTGGCCTGGCCTGGCCTGGCCTGGCCTGGCCTGGCCTGGCCTGGCCTGGCCTGGCCTGGCCTGGCCTGGCCTGGCCTGGCCTGGCCTGGCCTGGCCTGGCCTGGCCTGGCCTGGCCTGGCCTGGCCTGGCCTGGCCTGGCCTGGCCTGGCCTGGCCTGGCCTGGCCTGGCCTGGCCTGGCCTGGCCTGGCCTGGCCTGGCCTGGCCTGGCCTGGCCTGGCCTGGCCTGGCCTGGCCTGGCCTGGCCTGGCCTGGCCTGGCCTGGCCTGGCCTGGCCTGGCCTGGCCTGGCCTGGCCTGGCCTGGCCTGGCCTGGCCTGGCCTGGCCTGGCCTGGCCTGGCCTGGCCTGGCCTGGCCTGGCCTGGCCTGGCCTGGCCTGGCCTGGCCTGGCCTGGCCTGGCCTGGCCTGGCCTGGCCTGGCCTGGCCTGGCCTGGCCTGGCCTGGCCTGGCCTGGCCTGGCCTGGCCTGGCCTGGCCTGGCCTGGCCTGGCCTGGCCTGGCCTGGCCTGGCCTGGCCTGGCCTGGCCTGGCCTGGCCTGGCCTGGCCTGGCCTGGCCTGGCCTGGCCTGGCCTGGCCTGGCCTGGCCTGGCCTGGCCTGGCCTGGCCTGGCCTGGCCTGGCCTGGCCTGGCCTGGCCTGGCCTGGCTGGCCTGGCCTGGCCTGGCCTGGCCTGGCCTGGCCTGGCCTGGCCTGGCCTGGCCTGGCCTGGCCTGGCCTGGCCTGGCCTGGCCTGGCCTGGCCTGGCCTGGCCTGGCCTGGCCTGGCCTGGCCTGGCCTGGCCTGGCCTGGCCTAGGCCCTGGCCTGGCCTGGCCTGGCCTGGCCTGGCCTGGCCTGGCCTGTGCTTTTCAGACTACACCCATTCTGAATGAATGCCGTCCGGCACCGCATTGAGCTCCCCGGGGGTCGCACTAGGCATTCAACCCAGAAAGCTCAGGCGGGTATGTCCGCATAAGGGCCTGGCGACGACGCAGTGGGACGCAGTTGGACCCACGCAACTATGCGTATATTGGGCCCACCCTGCGCCTGCCCACCCTTCACCTTGCCGTCGCCAAGCACAACCCCTCCGGTCGATTCAACGCACCTCCCGCTGACGATCGACAGCCGGAAAACCGGCAAACCGGCCCCACGAAACCGAAAAACCGGTAAACCGGAAAACCGGTAAACCGGAAACCCGGCCCCATGAAACCAGAAAACCGGTAAGCCGAAAAACCGGTAAAGCCGGAAAACCGGCCCCCACGAAACCGGAAGGCCGGTAAGCCGGAAAGCCGGAAAGCCGGTAAGCCGGGCCCCCATGAAGCCGGAAGACCGGTAAGCCGGAAAACCGGTAAGGCCGGTAAAGCCGGCCCCATGAAGCCAGAAGGCCGGTAAGCCGGAGGCCGGTAGGGCCGGGAAGCCGGCCCCCATGGAGCCAGAAGGCCGGTGAGCCGGAAGGCCGGAAGACCGGTAAAGCCTGCCCCATGAGACCGGAAAAGGCCGGTAAGCCGGAAAGCCGGAAGGCCGGTGAAGCCGGCCCCATGGAAGCCGGAGGGCCGGTGAAGCCGGAAAGCCGGAAGGCCGGTAAGCCGGCCCCACGAAACCAGAAGGCCGGTAAGCCGGAAAGCCGGAAAGCCGGTAAAGCCGGCCCCGCGAAACCAGAAGAACCGGCAAACCGGAAGAACCGATCGCCATGCCTCATGGCTACCTAGTATTGCTGCAGCAACACTCGGCGGCGAGAGGTCCGTCCAAACGACCGACACCAGGTCGAGACAGTGTTGCCTCAACCAAGTGGCACATTCGGCCAGGGTGTGCAGTCACCACCCCTGAATCGCGGCACAGCGTCTCCAGATCCCCCCAACAGGCTGGTGCAGCTATGATGGTTGTGCCACACCAACCTCCATGGGAGCGTTCCCCACAGTTGTCCCAGTCCTTTGGGCTCCCAGGCCCTTCGTCACCTTCGGAGGGTTGCAGGCCCTTCCCGCCATCTTATGGTCTGCTGGCTTCCCAGCCGTTGAGCAGACCGCGCAATGCAGCTCTTTCGAGCTGCATTCATTGACCTTGTGGCCAGCAACCCCACATCGATAGCACACCTCCGCCAAGTCCATCGTTGAGTCACAAGTGGCTCGCACGTGACCCAACTTCTGGCACTTGTAGCACCTCAAGGGCGGTCCTCTCGGATTTCAACCCGACAGGAGCTCCACCCAATGAGGAGCTTTCCTTGGCACACTTTCTGGGCGGCGGCGACCGGACACATGAGGAACATCTCCCCCAAGCCCCGTATCCCACGCCTCAAAATCTTACCCGGCTTGATCGCTTCAGCCGGGCACCCACCCATGGCAGCCACCGCCTCCGTCACATCCCTCTCAGTGACGCTGTCGTCAAGGTCCCGAATAAGGAGGTCCGCACATTTGACGGGCCTCCCCACCAAGCCTCCCCGACAGCACCACACGAAGCCTGTCCGCCAGGGCATCAGCCTTCTCCTCTCTGTCAACCCCCCGGCACCTCCAGCATCCGAGCTCCCGTTGCCGTTAGCCGGATGCTGATAGTTGCAATACCAATCTCAGCCAGGTTTATACCATTTCTTGCCTTGAGTAGCACATCGGCATACGTCACCCCCGCTCCACCGCCTCCCTCCGCAATGTGATGACCACTGCGGAAGTTTTCGGCAGGTGAGCGAAGGCTGCACCCTGACAGACCTCTCTATAACTGCCACTCGCCCAGCCGAGGGCCCTGCGCCGCGACTCACTCCATGGTCCTCTGACCGGCCAACACGGCCACTTCCCCCCACTCACAGGGGAAGGACCGGCACAGCGGGAGAACCACCCTTCTTTCCCTTACCCTTCTTTTTGCTGACGGTCGCCCAGCTTCCGTCACTAGGACCCCCAGAGACCCGGGGCCCCGAAAGACCTGGGGCCTCCGGGACTCTGCTCCCCTCTAAATCTTCGGGACCCTGGGTCCCCACCACATTCGGAGCCACCGTGCCCCGACCCCCCAACGAACCCTCACGGGTGCCAGGCCCAGGGGCCCTGCGAAATTCGGGGCCACCGGCCCCCCTCTCCACAAAACGCTCAGGGGCTCCCGGACCACGGGCCGATGCCGCCAGCGGAGGACGCAGCACAGGCTCAGGGAGGAGCCTGTCCCCAATCCCCGCAAGCTTGGCATCTAGCATGCCCCCAACAGCCCGCATCACCTCCCCCATAAGGCTCTCCTTCACCCCATCCAAAAGCCCCTCCATCATTTGACGGAGGGCATCCGGGAGTGGAGGGACCCTCCACCGACACGGGGTGTCCCTTTGTCTGCGCTAAGTGCGCAGTGCTCTCATTGAACTCCCTCCTAAGGGCCGCAAGCTCCAGACCCAGGTCTTTTACCTGGGCCCTCAGGCGAACATTGTCCCTTAGGACACGCCTCCCCCTCATCCCCTCCCAGGCATCTCTCCGCGAGATCCTCCACGATCTCAGCCACCTCCTTGGCTGCAACCTTCAGGTCGCGGACAAACTCACCCTTGAGGTTGCCCGACTTCGCCGCAATTTCGAAAATGCGACGAACCCGCACAGCCGTCCGCTCCTTCATCTCAGGAATGCCAAGGAGGATAACATCGTCCAACTCCTCCTCCCCGGATGACCTCACAATCCTGATATCCACACAGGTGGGAGCCCCATAATCGGAGAGATTCCCCGCACCTTCTAACCTCTCTGCAAGGCGAGAGCAAGCGTTCTGACGCCGCAACTCTCCCTCCGCCTCCTCCAACCCTACCACATGAGAAGCCGCCTTTTTCGGCTTACCCTTGGCCGGTGGAGAGCAAGTTTCCTTGTTGTTGCCAACCGGGCTTTTAGTATGCGCCCGCTTCCTCTCACCGGAGCACTCCACGATACCCACATCGTCGTCGCTATCCGAGGACGACGAAAACACCAACCCTTTAGCTCGCCTCATATTAAGGTGCTACTAGATCCTACCCCCAACTAACATTAGAGTCGACGACTCAACCCCCTACCCAATAAATATATAAATAAATAAATATATAAATGAATAAAGAACTGAGTACAATACACCACACAAATACAATCCTAATTCTAAAATCTTAATTCTAAATAATTAAAACTAAAATTTATTGTTCCAATCCACTTCGGTGTGACGAAATCCAATCTTCGGACGCCCACTCACTTCGGTGTGAGAGACGTCCAACCTTCAGCTGTCCACCAAGCTTGTCAACAACAAGATGGCGGACCAACGCGTCACGGAAAAAACCCCAACCTTGGCCCCAAACTTGTAAACAACAAGATGGCGGACCGAAGCTTCACTAACTTGCCCGACCTTGGCACCCAACTAGTAAACAAGATGGCGGGCCGACAATTCACTTTCAATTATTCACAAATAATTTCCACCTTTTCCTCCAATCTCGATGAGCGTCAACTCAAACAGCTCGCCTCCAGAAGATAGAGATGATAGTAATACTATCTTCGCAGATGCACCTCCCGCCAAAAGGCAAACCAACAATGTAGCTCTCAAGCAATTTAAATTATAATGGCCAAACTAATGGGCCAAAAATAAAAATTGATAAACTCACAGTTGCACCTTAATCCAGTTCACAATTAGGACACATAAAATTTATGTGTCGTCGCGACACATAAAAAGATACCACAAAAACTAACTTCGGGTCAATTTCCCACTCACTTTTGTGCCTTGCAGTTAATTAAGTACTTAACATACAAAGAGCACACACACATATAAAGAATCAGTGATTACTACTGAATCCTTTAACACGACTCAAAAGATTTTCCGCCACTAAAAACCCACCATGAGATTTTTCAAACGCGGAGCGAACGAAAAACACAGTGATCGCTACGACGGCTCGACGCGTACTACAAAAGGAATGTGCAATTACCTAACCACTTTGTAATTGCCATCCTCACACAGGAGTATCGATATAGTTGGGTGCCCACTGCACACTATAGAATCTCAACTGTGCCCACTATGTACGGTTTAAACACTCGCCCGGCACCGTACAGCCCCTACCAAAGGCCGAGAATAAATATAAATTTACACTCGGACCGGGAATCGAACCCGGAACCTCACACCCACCACGGTCACATACAAAGCCGCTTGGCTATGAGGCCCTTTAAAAGGAATGTTCAATTACCTAACCACTTTGTGGACTTGCCATCCTCACACAGGAGTATCGATATAGTTGGGTGCCTGCACTGCACACTATAGAATCTCTGACCTGTGCCCACTATGTGGCCGGTTTAAACACTCGCCCGGCGACCGGCCAGCCCCTGGACCAAAGGCCGAGAATAAAATATAAATTTACACTCGGACCGGAAATGCGGAACCCGGAACCTCACACCCACCACGGTCACATACAAAGCCGCTTGGCTATGGAGGCCCTTGGCCTGGCCTGACCTAACCTAACCTAACCTAACCCTGGCCTAACCTAACCTGGCCTGGCCTGGCCTGGCCTGGCCTAACCCAACCTAACCTAACCTGGCCTAGCCTAACCTAACCTGGCCTGGCCTGGCCTGGCCTGGCCTGACCTGGCCTGGCCTAACCTGGCCTGGCCTGGCCTGGCCTGGCCTGGCCTGGCCTGGCCTGGCCTGGCCTGGCCTGGCCTGACGGGCCTGGCCTGGCCTAACCTAACCTGGCCTAACCCAACCTGACCTAACCCTGGCCTGGCCTGGCCTGGCCTGGCCTGGCCTGGCCTGGCCTGGCCTAGCCCAACCTGGCCTAGCCTAACCTAACCTGGCCTGGCCTGGCCTGGCCCAACCTGGCCTAACCCAACCTAACCTGGCCTGGCCTGGCCTGGCCTGGCCTGGCCTGGCCTGGCCTGGCCTGGCCTGGCCTAACCTAGCCTGGCCTGGCCTGGCCTGGCCTGGCCTGACCTGGCCTGGCCTGGCCTAACCTGGCCCCAACCTGGCCTGGCCTAGCCCAACCTAACCTAACCTGGCCTGGCCTGGCCAACCTGGCCTGGCCTAACCTGGCCTGGCCTGGCCTGGCCTGGCCAACCTGGCCTAGCCTGGCCTAACCTGGCCTGGCCTAACCTGGCCTGGCCTGGCCTGGCCTGGCCTAACCTAACCTAACCCAACCTAGCCTAGCCTGGCCTAACCTAACCTAACCTAACCTGACCTAACCTAACCTAACCTAACCTAACCTAACCTAACCTAACCTAACCTAACCTAACCTAACCTAACCTAACCTAACCTAGCCTAACCTAACCTAACCTAACCTAACCTAACCTAACCTTTTTTTTTTTTTTATGAAGGAGGTTAAAATGCACAAATGCAGGCCCGCGGGCGTATGCAGTCGCTACCGCGGGGACTGTGGGGATGGCGTTCTCAAAGTCCCTCTGCTAATCAGAGGGAGAAGCCGGACCCACCAAAAATTCCTCCTGAACCCTCCATACCGCCTGCGGTACCAGACTACACCCATTCTGAATGAATGCCGTCCGGCACCGCATTGAGCTCCCCGGGGGTCGCACTAGGCATTCAACCCAGAAAGCTCAGGCGGGTATGTCCGCATAAGGGCCTGGCGACGACGCAGTGGGACGCAGTTGGACCCACGCAACTATGCGTATATTGGGCCCACCCTGCGCCTGCCCACCCTTCACCTTGCCGTCGCCAAGCACAACCCCTCCGGTCGATTCAACGCACCTCCCGCTGACGATCGACAGCCGGAAAACCGGCAAACCGGCCCCACGAAACCGAAAAACCGGTAAACCGGAAAACCGGTAAACCGGAAACCCGGCCCCACGAAACCAGAAAACCGGTAAACCGAAAAACCGGTAAAACCGGAAAACCGGCCCCAGAAGCCAGAAACCCGGTAAACCGGAAAACCGGAAAACCGGCCTGGCCTGGCCCCATGAAACCGGAAAACCGGTAAAGCCGGAAAACCGGAAAAGCCGGTAAACCGGCCCCATGAAACCGGAAAAACCGGTAAACCGGAAAACCGGAAGGCCGGTGAACCGGCCCCATGAAACCGGAAAACCGGCTAGAACCGGAAACCAACCTAACCTAACCTAACCTCCTGGCCTGCCTGGCCTGGCCTGGCCTAACCTAACCTGGCCTAGCCTGGCCTAACCTAACCTAACCTAACCTAACCTAACCCAACCTGCCTGCCTAACCTAACCGCCTAACCTAACCTAACCTAACCTAACCTAACCTCCCAACCTCCCAACCTAACCTAACCTAACCTAACCTAACCTAACCTAACCTAACCTAACCTAACCTAACCTAACCTAACCTAACCTAACCTAACCTAACCTAACCTAACCTAACCTAACCTAACCTAACCTAACCTAACCTAACCTAACCTAACCTAACCTAACCTAACCTAACCCCAACCTAACCTAACCTAACCTAACCTAACCTAACCTAACCTAACCTAACCTAACCTAACCCGCCTAACCTAACCTAACCTAACCCTAACCTAACCTAACCTAACCTAACCTAACCTAACCTAACCTAACCTAACCTAACCTAACCTAACCTAACCTAACCTAACCTAACCTAACCTAACCTAACCTAACCTAACCTAACCTAACCTAACCTAACCTAACCTAACCTAACCTTTTTTTTTTTTTTTTTATAAAGGAGGTGAAAATGCACAAATGCAGGCCCGCGGGCGTATGCAGTCGCTACCGCGGGGACTGTGGGGATGGTTATCTCTTATCCCTCTGCTAATCAGAGGGGAGAAACCCGACCCACTAAAAATTCCTCCTAAACCCTCCATATCGCCTGCAGTGCCAGACACATCCATTCTGAATGAATGACATCTGGCATCGCATTGAATTCCCCGGGGGTCGCACAAGGCATTCAACCCAGGGAATTCAGGCGAATATGTCCGCATAAGGGCTCAACGACGGCGCAGTGGGACGCTGTTGGGCATAGCCCCCGCGCCCACGCCTCGCCGCCGCCGAGCACAACCCCTTCGGCCATCGCCACGCACCTCCCGCTGACGCTCAGCAGCCTCCTTCTGCAGCAAAACGCGCTCACAGAAGAAAGCTACCGCACGCCATGCCTCCTGGCTACCAAGCATTGCTGCAACAACGCTCGGTAGCGAGAGGTCCATCCCGATGACCGACACTAGGTCGTGGCGTTGCCTCGACCAAGTGGCACATTCAGCCAGGGTGTGCTCCGCCGTGTCCTCTGGGGCGCCACAATGGTGGCAGATGGGATAGGTTTCCCGTCCCGCCACCTTGTGCAGAAACCGTCCAAAGCACCCATGCCCGGACAGCATCTGCGCCATCCGAAAGGACACAGCTCCACTCGGACGATTTACCCATTCCCGTAAGAATGGGCGAATCGCCTCCACTGTTCGTACTCCCGCCCTAGGCATAGCCAGATCATAGGCCCACCTATCAAAGGTGTCCTCCCTGGCTTGCCTCCTCGCCGGTCCGACCAGTTCGGCCCATCGGCCATCTGCCCTCGTCTCACCCTTGAGACGATACAGAGCGCCTAGGGCCACCGCCTCCAACTCCCAGGGCGGGGTCCCCGCCAACAGGCACGCCGCCTCGAATGAGACAGTCCGGTAGCAGCGAGCTGCCCGAACCGCCATCACTCGCTGCGGCCTCCTGAGCAGGGTGCAGTTCTTCGCCCCCAACCTATCGTCCCATATTGGGGCCCCATACAAGGCCATACTGCGTATAACACCACAGTACAGCCTCCGCACACTCTGCTTAGGGCCCCCAATATTAGGCAGAAGCCGTGCTAGCGCCCCCGCCGCCCCCACCAACTTCCCCCGAGAGCCTTAAAGTGGGCCTCAAAGTTCCAGCGACCGTCCAAGACGAGACCAAGGTATTTCATCTTGGACGACACTGGAACCCCTACTCCTTCCACCATCAGGACCGCCCCAGGAGGTGGACCATTCCTAGGGCCATGGAACAATAGGGCGTCCGTCTTATCGAGAGACACCCTAAGGCCCAGGGCCCCTATCCGTCTAACAGTAAGGGAGGTGCCAACCGTTGCAAGTCGAGCCACCTCCCCATAGCTTGCCCCACTGGCCACTACGAGGGTATCGTCTGCGTAGCAGAAGACACGCAATCCTGGCAGAAGCGCGCCCCGCAACACCCAATCGTAGGCCATGTCCCACAGGAGTGGCCCTAGGACCGAGCCTTGAGGTACCCCACACCGCACAGGGTGGTAACAGACCGTGCCCTCTCTATTGGAGTACACGATCTGTCTCCCCGCAAAATAGTCCCCACTATTCGGCGCAGATACAGAGGGACCTCAAAAAATTCAAGGGCCTCTCCAACCACGCTAAAAGGGAGACTATTGAAGGCATTGGCAATATCTAATGATACTGCCAATGCGCTTCCTCCCCGCTAACCACCCCACCGGTGTGAGACCTCAGGTCCCGAAGAGCATCGAGCGTCGACCGACCCGCCCGAAAGCCGTACTGTGCCTCGCTCAGATCCGGCCCCTCAACAGAGAGGTGCCGGCACAACCGAGACGCCACGACCCACTCCAGCGCCTTGCCCGCCTCATCCAAAAGGACAATAGGGCGGTAAGCCGCCGAACTGTCCGCCGGGCGGCCCTCCTTCCGCACGAGACACAGTCGTCCCGTCTTCCAAGCCACCGGGAACCGTCCACCGCGCAAACACGCGGTGTACAGCTCCCGGACGGAGACCTCCATATGAGGGAGGACTACTGCCAAGACACGCGCATGCACACCATCAGGACCAGGTGCTTTCTTGCGGGCTTTGAGACGGGTCAGGATAGCCTCCATCTCTATATCAGAGACTTCCGGCGCCATCCCGCCCTCCCCGCCCGCCACCTCCACCACAGACGCCGCCATATTTGGAGGCACAATGTCGGGAGGCAAAGGAAACAGATCCGCCACCACCCGCTTCAGGAAGGTCGGTTCCAGACTCTCCACGAGAGGCATCCCCGTACCTTTCAGTCTCTTACGAGCCAATCGGTAGGGGCGCCCCCACGGATCATCATCCAACCCCCGAAGCATCTCCTGATGGGCCCCCTCCTTCGCCTCACAGATAGCCCCCTGGAGAGCCTTCTTGCGATCATTATAGATCAAACGAAGGCCCTCCGTGACATTGGGACTATCTCCACTCCTCCGGCGACTCCTGTAGTAGGCCCTTCTGGCCTCGCCACATGCGCCCCGGAGATTGCCAATCTCCGACGTCCACCAGTAGACCGCTCTCCTCCCCTTCGGCGGCCTCCATTTGGGCATTGCCGCATCCGACACCCTTCGGAGACTTAGGCTCAGCCTGCCAGCTCCATCATCCACATCCAGAACACCAGTGGGCGCACACCACCCCTCTACAATGGCCACCTCCCCCGCAATCTGACGGTCAAGCCGGCGTATAGACCAGCGGGGGAAACTCATTCGATTGTGCCCCCGCACACCCCACCTCATCGAAGTAGAGACCCACATCCGGATATATCGATGATCCGATAGGGTCTCTACTCCATCCAGCACGCTCCATGCCGTCGTCACACGGGCCGCCGCCGCAGAAGCAAGGGTGACATCCACCCTTGAACTGCCCTGCGGGCGAACACAGGTGGGCTCCGTTCCCTCATTTAGGAAAACTAGGCCCAACTCCGCCGCCCACTCCTCCAGAACCGGGCCCCTCCGGCACGACATCCTGTCACCCCAAGTGGGAGACCTCGCATTAAGGTCTCCCATGAGGATAAGGGGTCGCGGGAGAGCCCTCCGTACGGCCAGGCCCATGGCGTCAAGGAAACCCTCGAAGTGGCTCAGACTCTCATTGGGGGAAAAATACGCTCCTACGAGCGTCCAATCCCCCCAATCAGCAAGAACGAATCCGGAACCTCTCTCTCTTAGGGAGAGAGGAGGACCATACGGCCGAGCAATTACAGCCGCATCACCTCGAAGGTCCCCCACCCACGAGCTCTGCCGCGACATATAGTGGGGCTCAGTGACGACGGCGGCCATCACACCCCACTCCGCCATCGACTGTAGGAACAAGTCCTGAGCCGCAGCGGAGCGTCTTAAATTCCCCTGTAGAAAGCTAGTGTTGCTGTCAACCATTTTATTTGTTTGACAGCTCTACACCAACCTCCATGGGAGTGTTCCCTGCCACCGTGCTGGACGCTTTAGAAGCATACGGGGCCCTCCTCTGTCTAGGGGGTTGCAGGCCCTACCCGCCATTTTGTGGTTCGCCGGCATCCCGGCCGCTGAGCAAACCACACAATGCAACTCTTTCGAGCTGCATTCATTGGCCTTATGGCCCGCAACCCCACATCGGTGGCAAGCCTCCTCCAGGCTGACCGCCGAGTCACATGTCGCACGCACATGACCCAGCTTTTGACATCTATAACACCTCAAAGGGCGCTCCTCCCGGATATCCACCCGGCAGGAACTCCACCCGATGAGGAGCCTCCCGCTCTTTATCTTATTGGCGGAGGCAACCGGGCACAGGAGGAACATCTCCCCCATTCCATTCCCTTCCCCACGCCTTATTATTTTCCCCGGCTTGATAGCGGCCACTTGGCACCCCCCCATGGCAGCCACCGCCTCCATCACATCCTTCTCGGTTATGCTGTCGTCAAGATCCCTAATGCGGAGGTCCGCACACTTGACGGGCCGCCCCACCACGGCCTCCTCCGACAGCACCGCTCTCAACTTTTCCGCTAGACGGTTCGCTTTCTCCTCCCGGCCTTCTCCAGGCACCTCCAGTATTCGAGCTCCGGTCGCCGTCACCCGGATGCCAACACGCTCAATGCCCAAGTCAGACAGACTGATAGCCTGCCTGGCCTTGGACAAAGCAACAGCGTAGGTGACCCCCCGCTCCACCGCCCCCTGCAGCAGTGTGATAACCACTGCAGCAGTTGTCGGCGGGGCAAGGGAAGACCGCACCCCAACCGGTCTCTTCTCAGCCGCCGACTGCTCCGCCGGAGGACCTGCATCACCCTTAGCCGAAAGAACCGGTGCAGCGGGAAGACTGCCCGACTTCATCCCCTTGCTCTTTTTCCCCTTTTTGCCGGCCACTGTCGCCCAGTTTCCACTTACTGGAGGCGCCTCTGAAGAGACCCCTCCATTATTTTCTGAAACTCCCGGTGCATTTCCTCCGGGGCCCAAAGGCCCTAAACCATCTGAGGCCCCATGGGCCACGCCCCCTGCGAGACCCTTAGGGGCTCTCTTTCCCTGGAGCCCCGAACAACACGAGGCCACCTGTGCCCCACACCCTACGGAATCCTTAGGAGCCCCCTGGGAACCACGGGCTGATGCCGCCAGCGGGGGCGCAGCACAGGCTCTGGAAGGAGCCTGTCCGCGATCCCCGCCAACTTGGCATCAAACATACCCCCCACAGCCCTCATCACCTCCCCCAACAGACTCTCCCTCACCCCGTCTAAAAGCCCCTCCATCATTTGACGGAGGGCATCCGGAGTGAAGGGACTCTCCCCCGAGACGGGGTTTCCCTTTAACTGCGCAAAGTGCGCAGTGCGCTCATTAAATTCCTTCCTAAGGGCCGCAAGCTCCAGACCCAGGTCTTTTACCTGGGCCCTCAGGCGAATGTTGTCTCTCTGGAGGCGCCCATCCTCATCCCCCTGAGGCATCTGTCGGCGAGATCCTCCACGATCTCGCTCACCTCCTTGGCTGCAACCTTAAGGTCGCGGACAAACACACCCTTGAGGTTACCCGACTTCGCCGCAATTTCAATGATGCGACGAACCCGCATAGCCGTCCGCTCCTTTATCTCGGGGATGGCAAGCAGGACAGCATCGTCCAGCTCTTCCTCC